>CM065356.1:493851-514132 GCA_033032245.1 Poecilia picta | reverse complement strand
TAAAACTTGGTCAGAACATAGATACACATCCCTGCTCCCGTAAAATGTTTTCAAAAATTTTCTAGGGCTTATGGATTTTTGTCAGGGTCCTTCAGACTGGCGCTGGGTGTCTCCCAAGTATAGAAACGAGGGAGAAGAGGATTTTCCCGCTCTTTGTCTCCTCACAGCTGCGGGGCATTAATTACCATAGTAACGGGTTCCAGCCAGCGGCAGCCATTACTCTGAGAGACAGCAGAGAGTATTTCCTGTGACTATTGATATTTTGTTTAGATAAAATTATTATTTCTCTGAATTTTTCAGTGTGAAATGACATCCTTACTATGAAGGCTGAAAGATTTAGAGATTATGGACTGTTGTAATTTTTTTAATATTTTGTACCGTGAGTGAGAACATGTGCGAAGCTTCAGTCTCGGTCTGAAGCTCGTTAATCATTAACAGTGTCAATTAGCGGTGCGCTGCGATCGTTGTCTCTTGTTGCCAATAACCTGCATGTGCAGCTGGACTCACAGCGGCGGAGCTCGTCAAAATATATCAACACAATGAAGCTAATACTTGACGCAGATTGGCTACGTCGAGGCTCACTGCAGTAAAAAAAGACATGGAGGATCAGACAGCCGGGAAAGCAGCGCTGTACTCTCACAAACGGGCTCAGAGGTCACAATGCATTGTGGGAAGAATACATATTTCCTGTGATTATTCATATTTTGCTTGCATAAAATTATTATTTCTCTGAATTTTTGAATGTGAATTAAAATACTTAGTATGACGCTTGAAAATTTTCAAGAAAAAAACAATGACCTCTTTATTTATTTTTTTTATTTCAGACCGTGAGTCAGGAGGACATGTCCAAAGTTTATATAGATGTCAGTCTGGTACTGAATTTCATTGAACAATGAGTTCAGCTGTTGATTGTTGCTGTGAATCAGATCAGCCACTGTAATGTTGTGATGGATCTGGCAAAAGCTTCAGTCATTAGCAACACGGGCAACTGTGGCTTTCAATTGGAAGGTTACAGGTTAGACTCCTGCTTTCTCCAGCACATGTTACTCTGCCCCTGGGCAAGGCATCCAATGTCAAATAGCCTACTAAGCTGCATATCAATGTGAGACTAGCCTGAAGCAATTTGATTTGTCAGAAATAGTCAAATAAATTGCTATAAGTTCAGTCTATTTACCATTTAAAACCCATCAGTTTATGTAATACTGATTTGCAATAAGCCATTTCTACAGTGTTAATCTATTCACTGCCATAGGTACGGCTATAGTATTAACAGTCTAAATCACATTTTACAACTGGCTTGTGGAAGCCAGAGCATTAGCATTTTTAGACTACAATTTAGCTCAGGTTAGCGTTGATGCTAATGCTGAGCATCAGAATGCTTTTCTTATTTATTACCAATGTTTCATATACTGAATGTAGTAAGTAATGACAGACAACATGATAGTGATGCTCCACATGCTACTAATAGCAATCATGCTATTATTAGCATTTTGGCTAATTTTGGCTTATGCAACATACTAAATGGTACGAGTGCAGCTTAGTGAACATGCTTCTGACTCCCTGCAGGTTATTGACTACATTGCATTTTTCTTTAGCATTAATGCAAATTTTTTTAGCATCATATTGCTGCATCCAGTCCGACGGGCACACTTTGGCAGGCCCTTCAAAATTTCTGCGGAATTTTCTAGTTATTATATGTTTATTCTTCCGTCACCGTTAATGCGGCTCGTACCGCTGCGTGCCCACCCACAAAAGTGGTATCAAATCGAGCGGCTCGTGCCCGGGAAGGGAGCTATTACTTTTATTGGGATTCTGACTTAAAATGACGACAAAAATTAATAAAAACGAAAAAATTGGAGATTGAGGAACTCGCAGCATCAGTAACCTTTCTGTCTGAAACACACACACAGGACTCCTGATGGCTTACTGAAAAACTGTGTTTAATTCGCCCTCACAGGCATAAATATTGCCCTATTGGTCTAAAACTTGGTCAGAACATAGATACACATCCCTGCTCCCGTAAAATGTTTTCAAAAATTTCCTAGGGCTTATGGATTTTTGTCAGGGTCCTTCAGACTGGCGCTGGGTGTCTCCCAAGTATAGAAACGAGGGAGAAGAGGATTTTCCCGCTCTTTGTCTCCTCACAGCTGCGGGGCATTAATTACCATAGTAACGGGTTCCAGCCAGCGGCAGCCATTACTCTGAGAGACAGCAGAGAGTATTTCCTGTGACTATTGATATTTTCTTTAGATAAAATTATTATTTCTCTGAATTTTTCAGTGTGAAATGACATCCTTAGTATGAAGGCTGAAAGATTTAGACAAATAAACTATTATAGACTGTCTTTATTTTTTTAATATTTTGTACCGTGAGTGACAACATGTGCGAAGCTTCAGTGTCGGTCTGAAGCTCGTTAATCATTAACAGTGTCAATTAGCGGTGCGCTGCGATCGTTGTCTCTTGTTGCCAATAACCTGCATGTGCAGCTGGACTCACAGCGGCGGAGCTCGTCAAAATATATCAACACAATGAAGCTAATACTTGACGCAGATTGGCTACATCGAGGCTCACTGCAGTAAAAAAAGACATGGAGGATCAGACAGCCGGTAAAGCAGCGCGCAGCTACAAACACTCACCCGGATTAGCATGACGGTCAGAAAGCTAATCAAATAACCTGTAAAATTAATTACTCCGCTCAGCCGGAAACAGTCAATCAGAACTAGCAGTAACCAGCTAGCCGCTATGCTAACAGGAAGTTTTCATTGAGTTACTCTGGAGTGTTTATTGATCCTGTTTTTGCCTTTGAATGTTATATTTTATACTTGAATTTTTTGACAATGTTGAGAGGTGCAAATAGGAGCTTAATCAACATTTTTCTGACTCTCCACAGGTTTCTGACTACTATTTAGCTCAGTATAGGCAGCTGTACTATCACAAACGGGCTCAGAGGTCACAATGCATTGTGGGAAGAATACATATTTCCTGTGATTATTCATATTTTGCTTGCATAAAATTATTATTTCTCTGAATTTTTGAATGTGAATTAAAATACTTAGTATGACGCTTGAAAATTTTCAAGAAAAAAACAATGACCTCTTTATTTTTTTTTTTTATTTCAGACCGTGAGTCAGGAGGACATGTCCAAAGTTTATATAGATGTCAGTCTGGTACTGAATTTCATTGAACAATGAGTTCAGCTGTTGATTGTTGCTGTGAATCGGATCAGCCACTGTAATGTGGTGATGGATCTGGCAAAAGCTTCAGTCATTAGCAACACGGGCAACTGTGGCTTTCAATTGGAAGGTTACAGGTTAGACTCCTGCTTTCTCCAGCACATGTTACTGTGCCCCTGGGCAAGGCACCCAATCTCAAATAGCCTACTAAGCTGCATATCAGTGTGTGAATGTGGGACTAGCCTGAAGCAATTTGATTTGTCAGAAATAGTCAAATAAATTGCTATAAGTTCAGTCTATTTACCATTTAAAACCCATCAGTTTATGTAATACTGATTTGCAATAAGCCATTTCTACAGTGTTAATCTATGCACTGCCATAGGTACGGCTATAGTATTAACAGTCTAAATCACATTTTACAACTGGCTTGTGGAAGCCAGAGCATTAGCATTTTTAGACTACAATTTAGCTCAGGTTAGCGTTGATGCTAATGCTGAGCATCAGAATGCTTTTCTTATTTATTACCAATGTTTCATATACTGAATGTAGTAAGTAATGACAGACAACATGATAGTGATGCTCCACATGCTACTAATAGCAATCATGCTATTATTAGCATTTTGGCTAATTTTGGCTTATGCAACATACTAAATGGTACGAGTGCAGCTTAGTGAACATGCTTCTGACTCCCTGCAGGTTATTGACTACATTGCATTTTTCTTTAGCATTAATGCAAATTTTTTTAGCATCATATTGCTGCATCCAATCCGACGGGCACACTTTGGCAGGCCCTTCAAAATTTCTGCAGGAATTTTCTAGTTAGGGCCTGCCATTGCAATGCATAAGGAGAGCAGTGACTGACCTGCGAAGCAGGTCAGTCACTGCCTCCATGCATTGCATGGCAGGCACTTACTGTTCTTCTGTCATAGAATGTCTCTTTATTATTATTATTAGGGCCTGCCATTGCAATGCATAAGGAGAGCAGTGACTGACCTGCGAAGCAGGTCAGTCACTGCCTCCATGCAATTGCATGGCAGGCACTTATTGTTCTACACCTAATAGAATGTCTCTTTATTATTTATTATTCTTCCATTACCGTTAATGCGGCTCGTACCGCTGCGTGCCACCCACAAAAGTGGTATCAAATCGAGCGGCTCGGTGCCGAGAAGTGAGCTATTACTTTTGTTGGGATTCTGACTTAAAATGAAGACAAAAATTAATAAAAACGAAAAAATTGGAGATTGAGGAACTCGCAGCATCAGTAACCTTTCTGTCTGAAACACACACACAGGACTCCTGATGGCTTACTGAAAAACTGTGTTTAACTCGCCCTCACAGGCATAAATATTGCCCTATTGGTCTAAAACTTGGTCAGAACATAGATACACATCCCTGCTCCCGTAAAATGTTTTCAAAAATTGTCTAGGGCTTATGGATTTTTGTCAGGGTCCTTCAGACTGGCGCTGGGTGTCTCCCAAGTATAGAAACGAGGGAGAAGAGGATTTTCCCGCTCTTTGTCTCCTCACAGCTGCGGGGCATTAATTACCATAGTAACGGGTTCCAGCCAGCGGCAGCCATTACTCTGAGAAACAGCAGAGAGTATTTCCTCTGACTATTGATATTTTGTTTAGATAAAATTATTATTTCTCTGAATTTTTCAGTGTGAAATGACATCCTTAGTATGAAGGCTGAAAGATTTACAGAAATAAACAATTATGTCTTTATTTTTTTAATATTTTGTACCGTGAGTGAGAACATGTGCGCAGCTTCAGTCTCGGTCTGAAGCTCGTTAATCATTAACAGTGTCAATTAGCGGTGCGCTGCGATCCTTGTCTCTTGTTGCCAATAACCTGCATGTGCAGCTGGACTCACAGCGGCGGAGCTCGTCAAAATATATCAACACAATGAAGCTAATACTTGACGCAGATTGGCTACATCGAGGCTCACTGCAGTAAAAAAAGACATGGAGGATCAGACAGCCGGTAAAGCAGCGCACAGCTACAAACACTCACCCGGATTAGCATGACGGTCAGAAAGCTAATCAAATAACCTGTAAAATTATTTAAATCTTAGATCTGTGATGTAAGACGCTGGTTCTGCTCTTGTACCGCTGCTCGCTACAGGCAGTAACATTTAATATTTGGCACGGAGCCGCTTCTGCTCCACCTGTTAGTGACTCTGACCGAATCTGTTTAAAGCTGCAGCATCTAACTAAAAAAATACATTTTACATGCGTACTAAAACTTTCGCTGTCCTAACATGAGACAGATAATCTCTAAAAAATAATCGATCTCCTCCCTGTTCTGCCGGAAACAGTCAATCAGAACTAGCAGTAACCAGCTAGCCGCTATGCTAACAGGAAGTTTTCATTCAGTAACTCTGAAATGTTGATTGATCCTGTTTTTGCCTTTGAATGTTATGTTTTATACTTGAATTTTTTGTCAATGTTGAGAGGTGCAAGTAGGAGCTTAATCAACATTTTTCTGACTCTCCACAGGTTTTTGACTACTATTTAGCTCAGGTTAGCGTTGATGCTAATGTTGAGCATCAGAACACTTTTCTTACTTATTATCAATGTTTCATATACTGAATGTAGTAAGTAATGACAGACAACATGATAGTGATGCTCCACATGCTACTAATAGCAATCATGCTATTATTAGCATTTTGGCTAATTTTAGCTTATGCAACATACTCTAAATGGTGCGAGAAAAGCTAAGTGAGCATGCTTTTGACTCCCTGCAAGTTATTGACTACATTACAGCTTTCTTTAGCATTATTGCTAATTTTTACCATCAGAACGCTTTATTAATCCGACGGGCACACTTTGGCAGGCCCTTTAAAATTTCTGCGGAATTTTCTAGTATATATCTTTATTTTTCTTCCATTACCGTTAATGCGGCTCGTACCGCTGCGTGCCCACCCACAAAAGTGGTATCAAATCGAGCGGCTCGGTGCCGAGAAGTGAGCTATTACTTTTGTTGGGATTCTGACTTAAAATGACGACAAAAATTAATAAAAACGAAAAAATTGGAGATTGAGGAACTCGCAGCATCAGTAACCTTTCTGTCTGAAACACACACACAGGACTCCTGATGGCTTACTGAAAAACTGTGTTTAACTCGCCCTCACAGGCATAAATATTGCCCTATTGGTCTAAAACTTGGTCATAACATAGATACATATCCCTGCTCCCGTAAAATGTTTTCAAAAATTTCCTAGGGCTTATGGATTTTTGTCAGGGTCCTTCAGACTGGCGCTGGGTGTCTCCCAAGTATAGAAACTAGGGAGAAGAGGATTTTCCCGCTCTTTGTCTCCTCACAGCTGCGGGGCATTAATTACCATAGTAACGGGTTCCAGCCAGCGGCAGCCATTACTCTGAGAGACAGCAGAGAGTATTTCCTGTGACTATTGATATTTTGTTTAGATAAAATTATTATTTCTCTGAATTTTTCAGTGTGAAATGACATCCTTACTATGAAGGCTGAAAGATTTAGAGATTATGGACTGTTGTAATTTTTTTAATATTTTGTACCGTGAGTGAGAACATGTGCGAAGCTTCAGTCTCGGTCTGAAGCTCGTTAATCATTAACAGTGTCAATTAGCGGTGCGCTGCGATCATTGTCTCTTGTTGCCAATAACCTGCATGTGCAGCTGGACTCACAGCGGCGGAGCTCGTCAAAATATATCAACACAATGAAGCAAAATATATCAACACAATGAAGCTAATACTTGACGAAGATTGGCTACATCGAGGCTCACTGCAGTAAAAAAAGACATGGAGGATCAGACAGCCGGTAAAGCAGCGCGCAGAAGCTAAACAAATAACCTGTAAAATTATTTAAATCTTAGATCTGTGATGTAAGACGCTGGTTCTGCTCTTGAACCGCTGCTAGCTACAGGCAGTAACATTTAATATTTGGCACGGAGCCGCTTCTGCTCCACCTGTTAGTGACTCTCTGACCGAACCTGTTTAAAGCTGCAGCATCTACGTAAAAAAATACATTTTACATGCGTATTAAAACTTTCGCTGTCCTAACATGAGACAGATAATCTCTAAAATATAATCGATCTCCTCCCTGTTCAGCCGGAAACAGTCAATCAGAACTAGCAGTAACCAGCTAGCCGCTATGCTAACAGGAAGTTTTCATTCAGTAACTCTGAAATGTTGATTGATCCTGTTTTTGCCTTTGAATGTTAAGTTTTATACTTGAATTTTTTGTCAATGTTGAGAGGTGCAAGTAGGAGCTTAATCAACATTTTTCTGACTCTCCACAGGTTTTTGACTACTATTTAGCTCAGGTTAGCGTTGATGCTAATGTTGAGCATCAGAACACTTTTCTTACTTATTACCAATGTTTCATATACTGAATGGAGTAAGTAATGACAGACAACATGATAGTGATGCAAAACATGATGCTGATAGCATTCATGCTAACATTAGCATTTTGGCTAATTTTACATTATGTAACATACTAAATGGTGCTAGAAAAGCTAAGTGAGCATGCTTCTGACTCCCTGCAAGTTATTTACTACATTGCAGCTTTCTTTAGCATTATTGCTAATTTTTACCATCAGAATACATTATTAATCCGACGGGCACACTTTGGCAGGCCCTTCAAAATTTCTGCAGGAATTTTCTAGTTATTATTTATTATTCTTCCGTCACCGTTAATGCGGCTCGTACCGCTGCGTGCCCACCCACAAAAGTGGTATCAAATCGTGCGGCTCGGTGCCGAGAAGGGAGCTATTACTTTTGTTGGGATTCTGACTTAAAATGACGACAAAAATTAATAAAAACGAAAAAATTGGAGATTGAGGAACTCACAGCATCAGTAACCTTTCTGTCTGAAACACACACACAGGACTCCTGATGGCTTACTGAAAAACTGTGTTTAACTCGCCCTCACAGGCATAAATATTGCCCTATTGGTCTAAAACTTGGTCAGAACATAGATACACATCCCTGCTCCCGTAAAATGTTTTCAAAAATTTTCTAGGGCTTATGGATTTTTGTCAGGGTCCTTCAGACTGGCGCTGGGTGTCTCCCAAGTATAGAAACGAGGGAGAAGAGGATTTTCCCGCTCTTTGTCTCCTCACAGCTGCGGGGCATTAATTACCATAGTAACGGGTTCCAGCCAGCGGCAGCCATTACTCTGAGAGACAGCAGAGAGTATTTCCTGTGACTATTGATATTTTGTTTAGATAAAATTATTATTTCTCTGAATTTTTCAGTGTGAAATGACATCCTTAGTATGAAGGCTGAAAGATTTAGACAAATAAACTATTATGGACTGTCATTATTTTGTTAATATTTTGTACCGTGAGTGAGAACATGTGCGCAGCTTCAGTCTCGGTCTGAAGCTCGTTAATCATTAACAGTGTCAATTAGCGGTGCGCTGCGATCGTTGTCTCTTGTTGCCAATAACCTGCATGTGCAGCTGGACTCACAGCGGCGGAGCTCGTCAAAATATATCAACACAATGAAGCTAATACTTGACGCAGATTGGCTACATCGAGGCTCACTGCAGTAAAAAAAGACATGGAGGATCAGACAGCCGGGAAAGCAGCGCTGTACTCTCACAAACGGGCTCAGAGGTCACAATGCATTGTGGGAAGAATACATATTTCCTGTGATTATTCATATTTTGCTTGCATAAAATTATTTTTTCTCTGAATTTTTGAATGTGAATTAAAATACTTAGTATGACGCTTGAAAATTTTCAAGAAAAAAACAATGACCTCTTTATTTATTTTTTTAATTTCAGACCGTGAGTCAGGAGGACATGTCCAAAGTTTATATAGATGTCAGTCTGGTACTGAATTTCATTGAACAATGAGTTCAGCTGTTGATTGTTGCTGTGAATCAGATCAGCCACAGAAATGTGGTGATGGATCTGGCAAAAGCTTCAGTCATTAGCAACACGGGCAACTGTGGCTTTCAATTGGAGGTTACAGGTTAGACTCCTGTTTCTCCAGCACATGTTACTTGCCCCTGGGCAAGGCATCCAATGTCAAATAGCCTACTAAGCTGCATATCAATGTGGAGACTAGCCTGAAGCAATTTGATTTGTCAGAAATAGTCAAATAAATTGCTATAAGTTCAGTCTATTTACCATTTAAAACCCATCAGTTTATGTAATACTGATTTGCAATAAGCCATTTCTACAGTGTTAATCTATTCACTGCCATAGGTACGGCTATAGTATTAACAGTCTAAATCACATTTTACAACTGGCTTGTGGAAGCCAGAGCATTAGCATTTTTAGACTACAATTTAGCTCAGGTTAGCGTTGATGCTAATGCTGAGCATCAGAATGCTTTTCTTATTTATTACCAATGTTTCATATACTGAATGTAGTAAGTAATGACAGACAACATGATAGTGATGCTCCACATGCTACTAATAGCAATCATGCTATTATTAGCATTTTGGCTAATTTTGGCTCATGCAACATACTAAATGGTACGAGTGCAGCTTAGTGAACATGCTTCTGACTCCCTGCAGGTTATTGACTACATTGCATTTTTCTTTAGCATTAATGCAAATTTTTTTAGCATCATATTGCTGCATCCAATCCGACGGGCACACTTTGGCAGGCCCTTCAAAATTTCTGCGGAATTTTCTAGTTAGGGCTGCATGCAATGCATGGCAGTGATGACTGTGTCAGTCCTGCCTCATGCATTGCTGCAGGCACTTATGTTCTTCTGTCATAGAATGTCTGTTATTTTATTCTTCCGTCACCGTACGGCTCGTCCCGTGCGTGCCCACCCACAAAAGTGGTATCAAATCGTGCGGCTCGGTGCCGAGAAGGGAGCTATTACTTTTGTTGGGATTCTGACTTAAAATGACGACAAAAATTAATAAAAACGAAAAAATTGGAGATTGAGGAACTCGCAGCATCAGTAACCTTTCTGTCTGAAACACACACACAGGACTCCTGATGGCTTTCTGAAAAACTGTGTTTAACTCGCCCTCACAGGCATAAATATTGCCCTATTGGTCTAAAACTTGGTCAGAACATAGATACACATCCCTGCTCCCGTAAAATGTTTTCAAAAATTTCCTAGGGCTTATGGATTTTTGTCAGGGTCCTTCAGACTGGCGCTGGGTGTCTCCCAAGTATAGAAACGAGGGAGAAGAGGATTTTCCCGCTCTTTGTCTCCTCACAGCTGCGGGGCATTAATTACCATAGTAACGGGTTCCAGCCAGCGGCAGCCATTACTCTGAGAGACAGCAGAGAGTATTTCCTGTGACTATTGATATTTTCTTTAGATAAAATTATTATTTCTCTGAATTTTTCAGTGTGAAATGACATCCTTAGTATGAAGGCTGAAAGATTTAGACAAATAAACTATTATAGACTGTCTTTATTTTTTTAATATTTTGTACCGTGAGTGACAACATGTGCAAGCTTCAGTGTCGGTCTGAAGCTCGTTAATCATTAACAGTGTCAATTAGCGGTGCGCTGCGATCGTTGTCTCTTGTTGCCAATAACCTGCATGTGCAGCTGGACTCACAGCGGCGGAGCTCGTCAAAATATATCAACACAATGAAGCTAATACTTGACGCAGATTGGCTACATCGAGGCTCACTGCAGTAAAAAAAGACATGGAGGATCAGACAGCCGGTTAAAGCAGCGCGCAGCTACAAACACTCACCCGGATTAGCATGACGGTCAGAAAGCTAATCAAATAACCTGTAAAATTAATTACTCCGCTCAGCCGGAAACAGTCAATCAGAACTAGCAGTAACCAGCTAGCCGCTATGCTAACAGGAAGTTTTCATTGAGTTACTCTGGAGTGTTTATTGATCCTGTTTTTGCCTTTGAATGTTATATTTTATACTTGAATTTTTTGACAATGTTGAGAGGTGCAAATAGGAGCTTAATCAACATTTTTCTGACTCTCCACAGGTTTCTGACTACTATTTAGCTCAGTATAGGCAGCTGTACTATCACAAACGGGCTCAGAGAGGTCACAATGCATTGTGGGAAGAATACATATTTCCTGTGATTATTCATATTTTGCTTGCATAAAATTATTATTTCTCTGAATTTTTGAATGTGAATTAAAATACTTAGTATGACGCTTGAAAATTTTCAAGAAAAAAACAATGACCTCTTTATTTTTTTTTTTTATTTCAGACCGTGAGTCAGGAGGACATGTCCAAAGTTTATATAGATGTCAGTCTGGTACTGAATTTCATTGAACAATGAGTTCAGCTGTTGATTGTTGCTGTGAATCAGATCAGCCACTGTAATGTTGGTGATGGATCTGGCAAAAGCTTCAGTCATTAGCAACACGGGCAACTGTGTCTTTCAATTGGAAGGTTACAAGTTAGACTCCTGCTTTCTCCAGCACATGTTACTGTGCCCCTGGGCAAGGCACCCAAGCTCAAATAGCCTACTAAGCTGCATATCAGTGTGTGAATGTGGGACTAGCCTGAAGCAATTTGATTTGTCAGAAATAGTCAAATAAATTGCTATAAGTTCAGTCTATTTACCATTTAAAACCCATCAGTTTATGTAATACTGATTTGCAATAAGCCATTTCTACAGTGTTAATCTATGCACTGCCATAGGTACGGCTATAGTATTAACAGTCTAAATCACATTTTACAACTGGCTTGTGGAAGCCAGAGCATTAGCATTTTTAGACTACAATTTAGCTCAGGTTAGCGTTGATGCTAATGCTGAGCATCAGAATGCTTTTCTTATTTATTACCAATGTTTCATATACTGAATGTAGTAAGTAATGACAGACAACATGATAGTGATGCTCCACATGCTACTAATAGCAATCATGCTATTATTAGCATTTTGGCTAATTTTAGCTTATGCAACATACTAAATGGTACGAGTGCAGCTTAGTGTACATGCTTCTGACTCCCTGCAGGTTATTGACTACATTGCATTTTTCTTTAGCATTAATGCAAATTTTTTTAGCATCATATTGCTGCGTCCAATCCGACGGGCACACTTTGGCAGGCCCTTCAAAATTTCTGCAGGAATTTTCTAGTATATATCTTTATTTTTCTTCCATTACCGTTAATGCGGCTCGTACCGCTGCGTGCCCACCCACAAAAGTGGTATCAAATCGAGCGGCTCGGTGCCGAGAAGTGAGCTATTACTTTTGTTGGGATTCTGACTTAAAATGACGACAAAAATTAATAAAAACGAAAAAATTGGAGATTGAGGAACTCGCAGCATCAGTAACCTTTCTGTCTGAAACACACACACAGGACTCCTGATGGCTTACTGAAAAACTGTGTTTAACTCGCCCTCACAGGCATAAATATTGCCCTATTGGTCTAAAACTTGGTCATAACATAGATACACATCCCTGCTCCCGTAAAATGTTTTCAAAAATTTCCTAGGGCTTATGGATTTTTGTCAGGGTCCTTCAGACTGGCGCTGGGTGTCTCCCAAGTATAGAAACTAGGGAGAAGAGGATTTTCCCGCTCTTTGTCTCCTCACAGCTGCGGGGCATTAATTACCATAGTAACGGGTTCCAGCCAGCGGCAGCCATTACTCTGAGAGACAGCAGAGAGTATTTCCTGTGACTATTGATATTTTGTTTAGATAAAATTATTATTTCTCTGAATTTTTCAGTGTGAAATGACATCCTTACTATGAAGGCTGAAAGATTTAGAGATTATGGACTGTTGTAATTTTTTTAATATTTTGTACCGTGAGTGAGAACATGTGCGAAGCTTCAGTCTCGGTCTGAAGCTCGTTAATCATTAACAGTGTCAATTAGCGGTGCGCTGCGATCATTGTCTCTTGTTGCCAATAACCTGCATGTGCAGCTGGACTCACAGCGGCGGAGCTCGTCAAAATATATCAACACAATGAAGCAAAATATATCAACACAATGAAGCTAATACTTGACGAAGATTGGCTACATCGAGGCTCACTGCAGTAAAAAAAGACATGGAGGATCAGACAGCCGGTAAAGCAGCGCGCAGAAGCTAAACAAATAACCTGTAAAATTATTTAAATCTTAGATCTGTGATGTAAGACGCTGGTTCTGCTCTTGAACCGCTGCTAGCTACAGGCAGTAACATTTAATATTTGGCACGGAGCCGCTTCTGCTCCACCTGTTAGTGACTCTCTGACCGAACCTGTTTAAAGCTGCAGCATCTACGTAAAAAAATACATTTTACATGCGTATTAAACTTTCGCTGTCCTAACATGAGACAGATAATCTCTAAAATATAATCGATCTCCTCCCTGTTCAGCCGGAAACAGTCAATCAGAACTAGCAGTAACCAGCTAGCCGCTATGCTAACAGGAAGTTTTCATTCAGTAACTCTGAAATGTTGATTGATCCTGTTTTTGCCTTTGAATGTTAAGTTTTATACTTGAATTTTTTGTCAATGTTGAGAGGTGCAAGTAGGAGCTTAATCAACATTTTTCTGACTCTCCACAGGTTTTTGACTACTATTTAGCTCAGGTTAGCGTTGATGCTAATGTTGAGCATCAGAACACTTTTCTTACTTATTACCAATGTTTCATATACTGAATGGAGTAAGTAATGACAGACAACATGATAGTGATGCAAAACATGATGCTGATAGCATTCATGCTAACATTAGCATTTTGGCTAATTTTACATTATGTAACATACTAAATGGTGCTAGAAAAGCTAAGTGAGCATGCTTCTGACTCCCTGCAAGTTATTTACTACATTGCAGCTTTCTTTAGCATTATTGCTAATTTTTACCATCAGAATACATTATTAATCCGACGGGCACACTTTGGCAGGCCCTTCAAAATTTCTGCAGGAATTTTCTAGTTAGGGCCTGCCATTGCAATGCATAAGGAGAGCAGTGACTGACCTGCGAAGCAGGTCAGTCACTGCCTCCATGCATTTGCATGGCAGGCACTTCTTATTCTACACCCAATAGAATGTCTCTTTATTTATATATATCTTTATTTTTCTTCCATTACCGTTAATGCGGCTCGTACCGCTGCGTGCCCACCCACAAAAGTGGTATCAAATCGAGCGGCTCGGTGCCGAGAAGTGAGCTATTACTTTTGTTGGGATTCTGACTTAAAATGACGACAAAAATTAATAAAAACGAAAAAATTGGAGATTGAGGAACTCGCAGCATCAGTAACCTTTCTGTCTGAAACACACACACAGGACTCCTGATGGCTTACTGAAAAACTGTGTTTAACTCGCCCTCACAGGCATAAATATTGCCCTATTGGTCTAAAACTTGGTCAGAACATAGATACACATCCCTGCTCCCGTAAAATGTTTTCAAAAATTTTCTAGGGCTTATGGATTTTTGTCAGGGTCCTTCAGACTGGCGCTGGGTGTCTCCCAAGTATAGAAACGAGGGAGAAGAGGATTTTCCCGCTCTTTGTCTCCTCACAGCTGCGGGGCATTAATTACCATAGTAACGGGTTCCAGCCAGCGGCAGCCAGTACTCTGAGAAACAGCAGAGAGTATTTCCTGTGACTATTGATATTTTGTTTAGATAAAATTATTATTTCTCTGAATTTTTCAGTGTGAAATGACATCCTTACTATGAAGGCTGAAAGATTTAGAGAAATAAACAATTATGGCCTGTCTTTATTTTTTTAATATTTTGTACCGTGAGTGAGAACATGTGCGCAGCTTCAGTCTCGGTCTGAAGCTCGTTAATCATTAACAGTGTCAATTAGCGGTGCGCTGCGATCGTTGTCTCTTGTTGCCAATAACCTGCATGTGCAGCTGGACTCACAGCGGCGGAGCTCGTCAAAAATATATCAACACAATGAAGCTAATACTTGACGCAGATTGGCTACATCGAGGCTCACTGCAGTAAAAAAAGACATGGAGGATCAGACAGCCGGTAAAGCAGCGCGCAGCTACAAACACTCACCCGGATTAGCATGACGGTCAGAAAGCTAATCAAATAACCTGTAAAATTAATTACTCCGCTCAGCCGGAAACAGTCAATCAGAACTAGCAGTAACCAGCTAGCCGCTATGCTAACAGGAAGTTTTCATTCAGTAACTCTGGAATGTTGATTGATCCTGTTTTTGCCTTTGAATGTTATGTTTTATACTTGAATGTTTTGTCAATGTTGAGAGGTGCAAGTAGGAGCTTAATCAACATTTTTCTGACTCTCCACAGGTTTTTGACTACTATTTAGCTCAGGTTAGCGATGATGCTAATGTTGAGCATCAGAACACTTTTCTTACTTATTACCAATGTTTCATATACTGAATGTAGTAAGTAATGACAGACAACATGATAGTGATGCTCCACATGCTACTAATAGCAATCATGCTATTATTAGCATTTTGGCTAATTTTAGCTTATGCAACATACTAAATGGTACGAGTGCAGCTTAGTGAGCATGCTTCTGACTCCCTGCAGGTTATTGACTACATTGCATTTTTCTTTAGCATTAACGCAAATTTTTTTAGCATCATATTGCTGCGTCCAATCCGACGGGCACACTTTGGCAGGCCCTTCAAAATTTCTGCAGGAATTTTCTAGTTTTAAATTGCATCTCTCTGTGCACATATGCATGTTAGTATTTTTTTAAGACTGATGCTAAAGTGTGGTCCTCAATATGCCATTCCAAATCAATTTGCCATTGTCTATGATCACAGTAACAGTCTAAATTTGATCCAAGATTCTCATAGACATGAGAGATACATTTCTAATAAGGTCTTCTAGAAACAATGTCTTTGGGGCAATAACATTTTTATGTATAAAGTGAAACTCCTTGTTTTGGTTTAATATTTCGGTAATGTCTTTTTTCTCTCTCTCCCTTTCTTTTTTGGCACCAGACAATGTCCGGATATATGACTCCAGTAGGATCAGAGGTTTTTGCACTGTCAGAAATGAGAAGGGTGAGTTTTGTTTGTTTGGCTCTCTCCTGTATTTTTGCTTCTTTCTTTCATAACTATGTATACACTTAAGCACAAACTTATTTCTGCCTTGGAAGGTTTAGATTCAAAATTACTTCAAGCAAGAATTACTTTAAAATTTTTTATATATGTATACATTTTGTTAGAAAAATGGTAAAAAAAAAAAGTATACCCTTTGCAGTAATTAATATAACTGGCATTATAGCAGTTTCCTTAAACTTTCCAAACACAGTTTGGAATACAGAACAGTTAAAAGGATCCTGCTTCGTGTCTTCATTAAACATCTGCTGCACCTCATCCTAACATCTGGTCCTGAGCTGAACCCTGGCCTAAGTGGTGTTCTGGCCAACACTCCAGGTTGAGAGTGGTGACAAACCTGAACAATGCCTTACAGTCCTTTAACTTTAGAGCAAACTCACCTACATTAATGGTCCTTCAAGCCGGAGTCACTGCCTTACCCTAGTAAAGATGGATGAAAATCAGGACTTCAGAAGACGTGCACATCCTAAATGTCAGATTTGTCTCCCACAACATTATGAAGATTATGAGCTCGATTTCAATGGTCTCAACACCTACCAACACAGAGTGGAGAGAGGAAGGATGGCTACACAGGAATGATTGGCCAAGAACACCCCCCTCACCTCGCCATATGCTTCCCCAACAGCTGCTGAGACATCGGTTCTCAGCTAACCTATCACACATTATGCAGGAGGGAGTCTGCTATGGATCAAAGAGGAGCAGTTAGCCCAATCGCTAGTCCCTGAGGAAAGGCCGGCAAGATTATGCAGACATCCTACCCCCCACAGTACCTTACACTTTTAAAGCTCATCTTAAAACTCATCTATATTACTTGGCTTTTAACTCCAACAGGATCTAGTTTTAAATTGTATGTTTGTTTGTTTTTAAACTGTAAGAGATTTTTATTATTATTATTATTATTATTATTATTA
Source organism: Poecilia picta (assembly GCA_033032245.1). Classification (NCBI taxonomy): domain Eukaryota; kingdom Metazoa; phylum Chordata; class Actinopteri; order Cyprinodontiformes; family Poeciliidae; genus Poecilia; species Poecilia picta. The sequence continues at coordinate 497,131 of CM065356.1, read as the reverse complement.
TGTTGTGTTTTAATGTACAGCACTTTCTATCAGCTGTGGTTGTTTTAAAGTGCTTTACAAATAAAGTTGGTTTGGTTTGGTTTATTCCCACCTCAAATGAAGCTATGACTCTAAGGTCAGAGTTAGAAGAGCTCGAGCATGAAAGGTTCCTCCATCAGCAGTCACAGCAGCGCATTTACGGATAATGAGTGTTGCCCATGAGGCTCAGCAGGAACAGCTTAAAGGAGCAGCATGCGTCCAGCATACTGACCCACCTGTCAATAATGAGGATGAGTGGCCACCGCCACCACCACCTGCTTGGATGACTGAGGATAAGGAGGAAACACCGGAGCGCCTGGACAAAATGATGAGTGAGTTTCAAATTTTGAAAGTGGAGGTTCTGCTAACCAAACACAGTCGGTCATCAGCTCCACCAGCAACACAAATGACCTCAGGTTACAAGGAACAATGATCAAATCAGCAGTTGGGTTCCTCCAGTAAACCCACTGCACTATGCATCAGCACATCTTTCAGCTACTTCCACTCTGAGATTTAGCTCCACAACCAATTACAGGCCTCTGAGCATTCAGGCTGCTCCCCCTCAGCAACCAATACAGCAAGCACCTCTTCCGCAGACTCCTCGTGCCCCCCGAACAACCTCTCCGAATCCTGGGCCACCCTATCAGAGTCTTAGCTCGGATACAGCCTATCATGGTCCTCGTCCAACCATCCCTAATCTATTTCACAGAGATCCTGGTGAGTTTTCTCACCTGAAGATGGCTTTGGAAAACTTACTACCACGTGACAGTCCAGAGCTCTTCAAATATCAAGTTTTAGTGGGTCGTCTAAAGTTGGAGGATGCCAGATTGGTAGCGGAAGCCTACCTTCACTCTCCAACCCCATTCACAGATACCATTATGGCCTTAAATGAGAAGTTTGGACAGCCTCACCAACTGGCCCTGAGGATTGCCACTGTGATGGACTCACCTGATATCCGATGTGGTGATGTTGTTGCCTTTGAGAAATTTCTCTCCAGATTCAGTCACTGGTTGGCATGCTGAAGACGCTTGATCCTGAGGAAGAGGTGGAGTTATACTGTGGCTCACATGTTGCTTCCCTGTTTAGTAAGTTACCCCCTGAGCAGCGAGCGGAATTCCGCAGATGCATGTTTAAGCAGTCTGGACGTAGCCACACCCTTATTGATTTGTCTGACTGGTTAAAATATGAGTCTTGGTGTCAAGATTATGATGGCCAATTACCTGCCAGAGGACTAAACCAAGCAAACTTGCTGGTCTTAATTTTATTCTGCTTTGCAACTACAATGTTGAAAAGCCCATAAAGCTATGTAATTACCTCTTTTCTGGTCTTTAATGTCTTATTCTGAACTTCTAAAGACATTTTCCATTCCCATACCACCAAAGAAATAAGTGTTTGCTTTTGATACTATCCCATCTAGTAATATGAAGTTTTTTTTTAAGTCCTCTATAATTTCTGTACTGACTCCATCATGTCCGGACCCTTCTGATACTAGTATTGGTCAAATCTGTTGTTCCACTAAAAAGCAAAAAAAAAAACAACCGTGATGTATTGCTTATTTCAGAAGGACATGGTCTCTGTTCCAAATGTTATCTCTTATTGAAATAACTTCCCACCAAGCCTGAAATACAAAAAAATGGTGTCCTCCATCTCAATATTTAACTATTAATAAGATCAAAGAAGTATCTTTTAAGATGGGCCATCGTTTTTATCCCTTAAAGGCTTCCCTTCAACAACAGAAAAAGGACATTGACAAGAACTGTCCATTCTGCCAAAGATCTTTGCCATTTTGCCTGGTCATGCCATTTCTCAACAATGCACCATTTGGAAGAAGCTCATTGGCAAAGAAGCATTTTTTATGTTAACCCTTTAACTGTTAATGACAATAATTAACCATAAATAATTAATAACTTAAATTAATCACTATTTTCATGTTTATGAGAGGCTTTTATTAGGCCCGAGCAGCGAAAGTGCTGCAAAGGCCTATTGTTTTTCAAATGTTTATTCTTCTCCTGACAAATGAATTGGCTTTTTGGGGGGGTTAACATATTCAAAAACTCACCAAAATTGGTGGAGGCATACATCCTGTGTAAAATTTACGTATTTTAAGGTTGATGCAAAAATCGCAACAGAAACGGCTCAACAGCGCCCCCTAGAAAATTTCAAAACACCCTCCCCATTTACCTTAGTTTATTGTAAAGACATGGAATTTGGTACACTTGTAGAGCTCCCCAAGATGCACAGAAAATACAATTAATATAGTACAAGTCAAACAGGAAGTCCTCCATTTTCCGATTTTGACCCCATTTTTACCGTTTACAGCCTTTCACATTTGATCAAGTTCCTAGGGATTTTTATCGATCGGCTTCAAACTTGGTCAGTTGGCCATGCCCGATTAAAAGTTATCAAGACAGTGAGTTTTCGTGCATGCTGAAGGGGTGATACCAGGGGTCAAAGTTCACCTACTTGCCATGAAACTCAAAACTGTTATATCTCCTACACAAAAACTCAGAGAGGCACCAAACTTTCAGTGATTGATCATCACTGGGTGCCCTACAACAGTGGTCCCCAACCTTTGTACTACCTCGGACTGGTCAAGACTTGGAAAATGTTGCCTCCAAATCATAGTGCAGCAAATAGAGCGTCTGCTCCCGTCGTCTTTTATCCAACGCCTTTTATTTTCGATTTATGTTTTCGCATCCACCTGAAAGTGGATGTAGTTGTGCCACTGTCTGGGAGTGATGAGAGTCAATGACACCTGAAGTGTTGCTTATATCCACAGCCTGCTTGGTCTCTATGTGGTGAGGCAGTTTGAAGCTTCATTGCCTCATTAGCAGCCGGTCGCCACATGTTACGCAGAGCGGCTTGTAAAGTGGGATAAATCCATCCTCCTGTCTCTCTGGGCCTTTTCCCCTTTGCAAAGAAACTTTCCAAAGACATCTGATCAGTTTCTTACTTATTTTGCTGCTTGTGGGCTCAGTGTTGGAGCGCAAGTAACCGAGAGAATCCGGTTAAAGAATTTTCAAAATAAAAGATCCTGCAGACTCAAATAATACATGAAATGGAAATATTTAATTATTTCTTGCATGGCCCGGTACCAATTGGTCCACGGACCGGGGGTTGGGGACCACTGCCCCCAAGACGCAATGGTCAAATTTTGACATCACTTAAGCCATGCTCACTGAGAACAGGAAGTGTCATGTTTTACTGTGAACAGTGACTATCTGACCCCTTTGACCTAATGAACATGACACTGTGTCCAGAT
>CM065356.1:385633-493751 GCA_033032245.1 Poecilia picta | reverse complement strand
GAGGAAGCTGAGCCTGTGGACTCTGGGTTGGGCTCTCCAATCTCTGGGGACGAGGTCGCCGAGGTGGTCAAAAAGTTCCTCGGTGGCCTCAGGGCCCCGGGGGTGGATGAGATCCGCCCGGAGTTCCTTAAGGCTCTGGATGTTGTAGGGTTGTGTTGGCTCACGCGACTCTGCAATATCACATGGACATCGGGGGCAGTTCCTCTGGATTGGCAGACCGGGGTGGTGGTCCCCCTATTTAAAAAGGGGGACCGGAGGGTGAGCTCCAATTACAGAGGGGTCACACTCTTAAGCCTCCCTGGAAAGGTCTATTCAGGGGTCCTGGAGAGGAGGGTCCGTCGGATAGTCGAACCTCGGATTCAGGAAGAGCAGTGTGGTTTTCGTCCTGGTCGTGGAACACTGGACCAGCTCTACACCCTCAGCAGGGTCCTGGAGGGTGCATGGGAGTTCGCCCAACCAGTCTACATGTGTTTTGTGGACTTGGAGAAGGCGTTCGACCGTGTCCCTCGGGGGGCCTTGTGGTGGTTCTCCGGGAGTTTGGGGTACCGGCCCTTTGATACGGGCTGTCAGGTCCCTGTATGACCGGTGTCAGAGTCTGGTCCGCATTGCCGGCAGTAAGTCGGGCTCGTTTCCGGTGGGAGTTGAACTCCACCAAGGCTGCCCTTTGTCACCGATTCTGTTCATTACTTTCATGGACAGAATTTCTAGGCGCAGCTGAGGTGTTAATCCGAGGCCATGGTCTTGAGCCGAAAAAGGGTAGATGTCCTTCTCCGGGTCAGGGGGGTCGTCCTGCCTCATGTTGGTGGAGGATTTTAAGTATCTTTAACTAGACCTGTCTATTGATTTATAGATTAATAATTTTACTGGACATAAATTACAAAGAACAAATCTGGTTCTTAATCAAATCCTAATGAGTCAAATTGAAAGTGTCATGGAGTCATCAGCCTCATGACATTAACACTGACATGAAAAATAATATTGAAGAAATAAATATATCAAATCTAATTAAAAACATAAAGAGCTAAATTATTTATTCTTGTGGTCTGTAAGATATCTGGAAATAGTGTCTAATTATTGATTGAAAGATCTTGCCATACCAGTTTATTCCTCTGTATTTACTTTAGTTTCTTAGTTTATTCTTGCATTTTGTTCTTCATTCATATCCATTTAGTTTCCTTTGATTAGTATTATCCTCTCAGTTTATTGATATGTCCACTTTAGTTTCTTTCCTGTTGCTAGATTTATTTTATCATTTATTGATGCTCACCATCAGTAATCTTCACTCATCACCTGTTGCGCCACCTAATCGTCATGTGATTCACTTCATGTATTGATTTTTCACTGTTCAGCGTCGGATTCTCTGTTTTAATCCCATAATTCACATCTAGTTTGTCACTCCGTTTTATGTCCTGCTTCTCATTTTTCAGAGTTTTGCGCAATGTGCGCGTCTTTTAAGCCCCTAAGGTGCAGGGCGGTCAGGGAAACGTATCGATGGGGAAAAGGCAAACCGACATAAACCTTTTAAAACAACGGAAACTATTTCTGCATTCTGATTATTGAAATTTAAAAGTGCTGTGTTGTTCTATCACACCCGTTTCATACCGGACCACTTACAACACCGGTGTTAACCATGAAAATGAACGCTCTCTATGGTGGTATCACCCATGGAGGGATTTCTTTATTTAAATGGGTTCATTTTTCAGAGGGAGTCACAGTGAGGGTATCGTGATTTTAGTAATTACATGTTTATAAGAGAGATTTTCGACCTCCTTCCATGGAAGTGGGCAGCATCCAAACAGAATTAAAACACTTTTCAATATAAGTTGCTGCTTTGACATGATCACAGAACTGCCAAAATATAAAATTCCAGACAAAGAGAATCACAGCAATGTCATCAGCCGGTGTAACGTTGAACTGAGGCGGTGACGCTACCAGTAGCAGGAGCTTAGCTGCACCAAGAAGCTAAAAGAAGCTACAAACACTGAATAGAAGAAGAGCTGCCATCGATACAGTTGCAGCTAAGCATGATTTAATGTTACACAATACAGTTATACCAAGTTGCTCAAAGTCTAATCTGGTATTGTTGTGCATTTAAGGTGTAAAGTTTACCTTCGATCAAACAACCCCCAAAGGCCTCCCAGCGCCCCCCTTTTGTAAAACTTTCCACCAGCGCCCCCTGCGGTCCTCTTAATGCCCCCCAGGGGGCGGTACCGCCCACGTTAAGAACCGCTAATCTAAGACAAGCAGCGGTAACGGAGCTATTCCTACTTGAAATGTTAATGGGGCTATTCTGCCGCCAGAACTGAAAGTGTAACCTTCCAACACTGGACGAAGATTGGACCTAAACAGCTGTTAGCACCAGACACAGAGCCATAGAAGTACTTAACGGATAATATAGTCTGACCAGAGGTTCGTGTACATTGTTTCATTTCTGAAGCTGAAGGCAGCAGCAGCAAACACCAGCTCCTACGGCCAACTCTGTCCTCTTCTTCTGTTTGGTCCTCCTCATCTTCATCACCTCTTGTGATTTCTACATTCCGATCGATTTCAATGAGCTTCGGTTCAAATTAAAAAGGCTTAATATTGTTATTCATTACTGTTTTGGCTGGAGGAACCAGGCAGTTGGACGGTTACATGTCATTTCCCCGGAATGCATTGCAGTGTGAACAAAATGGCGACATTCATGTGACAATATTTTATTAAAATTTATAAAAACTAAATAACCTTCAGTACTATTACTGTATTGTTTTTATATCTAAAATAAATATTTCCAAAATAAAGTCTATTCTTACAATTAATCATGAATACCTTTAAAGATTGCTCTTATCCTGCCCAACACCTCTTCACTCTACTGCCATTAGGGAGATGGTATACCATATTATGACAGTCATGATACTGTCATCTTACAGCAGCAGTGTCATCAGTCAGAGGCTTCTTCAGATTTCTGTCACTACTGACTGCTACTGGGGATCCTTCTGCCCCCAGCATTGCCATAAACAACAGCTAGTAAACTGGATGATATGAGTTACGACAGCGTTTAATTTTCCTGTGGGTCAAATTAGATATTTTTGAATTGAACTGAAATTAGTTTATATTATTTTGATACACCAGCTTATTACTCTAGTAATCAACTTAGGCCATCCAAATGAGCTAAAAAAATTGCATCTAGTCATTTATGCATGTCATAATTGGTGTTTATTTGCTAATTTTTGTATTATTACTATGCTGATTTATTTACATGTGGCAAAGTAATTTTTATTGTGTGTGTGTGTCTCAGGGAGAAGTACACTCTGGAGCAGGATATTAGGGAAATGGAAGAAGCTATCAGACAAAAAAGTGCTGCGGTGCAGGTGAGGACATTTTCACAGTGTTCTGCATTTCTAATTTTTTTAAATTATTTGGCTACAATAATATGAAAAGCTATGAAGTCATGGATACATTTACATGTAAAGGTTGCAGTGGCTGTGACTGGATTATATAATTTTTTGTTGTAACTAATGATCTATCAGGAGATGCAGAATGACATGGACAGAGAGACAACCAATCTGCAGGAACTGGAGGTGCAGAAGCAAGATGCTCAGGACCGTTTGGAGGAGATGGAACAGCAGAAGCATAAATTGGAAGATATGTTGAATGAAGTACGCCAGAAGTGCAAGGAAGAATCTCAATTGGTGAGGAGAGAAGAAGAACAAATTTTCAAATGTGATTTTACAGTTGAAATATGAACATGTACTGCATAATAATAATATTTTCATTTGCTACATATCAAAAATATACAGTAACACATGCCTGGAGGACATTAACAAGGGTGGGCAATTAATTTTCCAAAGGAAGCAACATGGGAAATTTGAATTTGAATCACCTGTAGGCATCTTTACTTACTAATTTAAATGCCCCTTTAAATTTGCATTTAAAGGGGTATTTAAATACAAATGTATGTATCGCATAGTGCCATTGTATAGCACAATCAAGTTGTTATAAAATTATTATATATAAACATTTTGACTTTGAAATTGGGCTTCTGTTTCTCTAAAAAAATATCTGCCATTTTTGAAACTACGCCTTCAGTCATCACTGTATAAAAGGCTCAGACATTTTCTGAATTTTTTTTTTGCAGTATCTATTTAAAGATTATCTTAGGAAGAGACGTAAGCCTGAGCTTAGTGCTGTGTTGCCACTCCTGAAGGTAATTTCCTACTTCAAGATCAGTTCGTAGCATTTTCGGCGTGTTGGGCTGCGTTCCTGTGGTGGTGCTCTGAGTGTTAAGTTGATGGCTAAAAGTAAGTTATCGCTTTATGTTCTGTTTATTATAGATTCAGTCTGTAATGTGTGTAAACTATGTGGGGATGGGTATGTGATGTTTGCAGGACTTCCTGGGTCCTTGGAACCTGGTTGGGCTTGTTCAGCCTTCATAGGTTTAACTTAAATCCATGACGGCATTTCGGCCGCATCTTTAATTGCTTTCTATTTAGTTTAAGCGGCAGATATGCGTCATAATTGACATGATGCCACATGCTGACGTAATGCAATCCTCAGCAACTGACAGCAACTGACCAATCTGCGTTGCAAGTACCCACCCCTTTTTGTAGAGGAACTTACCTCCAACAATATCGACAGTCTGTAATAGAAAACACGCTGCGGGCAGGGAGATTTTGAGGAAAATAATAGATAATCATGCTCCAAGTTGTCAGTGGAAAATAATGCAATCCTGAAAGCCGTTATACAGAACTTGTAGAGGGCGGAATACAATTTATTACATTTCCAAAATCAAAAAGGAGTTTGGAATAATCCAAGAAATGGATCATGGCTTGCAGCCCACCTCATGTCCGGTTGAATGAAACCGAGGGACAGGAACTACCACATTATTCAGCACGAAGGTAACCGGTAGTAAACCTCCCATTTTTTTGTCATAATGACACTTACTGATAGTCAAATCAACCCCAATAGCAGTTAATTAGGCAAATAACTAAACACAAGCAAACAAAGAAAATTATATTTGGGTATCCCCTTTGTCATGAATGCTGCTTTAACCTAAACAATGCAATATATTATGTGGAAGTAATCTGGCTAATGGCTCAAAGCTCTGTGCTAATGACTCACGACTGATGGTTAAGCATCAAATAAACACAACTCAGTCTGATTAAAACAACAATGCTAAACACCTAATCATTTCCAGATTAATAAATGAAGGTACTGATGGTGGATTTTATGCGTGTAGATTCCAACAGTAGCTCTGTGGCAGCATGAAAACAGACTGTAGTAACTGCTGTACTTACATTTAAAAACTGTTTTATACTACTTTTTATTTCTAAGCATTTTCCTGAAGGCAGATTTTCACAAGCTGGTATAATTTGAGTCATTAGTCACCCATTTTATATGTGCAAAATGCGTGGGACACAGCGTTCACACTCACATCCAACCAGACGTTGTGTTCCTCATCATTTTTCCTCTTGGGCTTCATCATTTATTTCTCCATTGTTTCCTGCTAACAACCTTATAGAACTGACGTAGGACAAGTTATAGAATTTTCTTGCCTGCCATCTTTGCTTCAGTCTTGGTAAGGCAAAATTGACTCAATAAATGTCTCGGGTAATGCATTGACGTCCTTTACCTCTGCCCATAATGGACCTTACCAAGCTCCGCCCAGAAACGCTCCTCGAAAGTCCCACATGACTACATGTCTCACAAGCAAAGCCTTGCGTTGCTTAGCTTCTCTGTGTAAACATGGCATTTTTCATTTCGACTGACTCTCTGCAGAGTATTTCTGAGTCAATAGTTTAGCATTTCTTCCGGATTTTCACAAAATAGCCACGACAATGGACAGGGGAACCAACAAGTTCATGTCGTCGTTTTTGGACGACATCAAGGTGTTTGAGCCACGCGATGCCTCCAAGAGGCCAAATGCTGTGATGAGCATTTGGCTCGTCACAGCCAAATGCTACCAGTCGATGAGGAGAACAGCAAATCCTCACACCCTCAGCATAAATATAGCTGTGGACAAGATCACTGATGCCTATTGTTCTTGCAAGGCTGGGTAAGTTGGGCATTCATGGTTTAGACTAGTGGTTCTCAACGTGGACGGTACCACCTCCCAGGGGGCGTTCAGAGGACGGCAGGGGGCGCTGGGATGCCTTTGGGGGGAGTTTAGTAAAAGGTGAACTTTACACCTTAAATGCACAACAATGCCAGTTTAGACTTTGAGCAACTTGCTAAAACTGTATTGTGTAACATTAAATCATGCTTGGCTGCAACTGTATGGATGGCAGCTCTTCTTCTATTCAGTGTTTGTAGCTTCTGTTAGCTTCTTGGCGCAGCTCTGTTCTCCTGCTATTGGTAGCTAAAATCACGATACCCTCACTTTGTATCCCTCTGAAAAATGAACCCATTAAAATAAAGAAATCCCTCCATGGGTGATACCACCATAGAGATGGTACATTTTATAGCGTTAACACCGGTGCTGTAAGTGGTCCGGTATGAAACAGGGATGATAGAACAACACAGCACTTTTAAATTTCAGTAATTAGAATGCAGAAATTGTTTCCGTTGTTTTAAAAGGTTTTATGTCAGTCTGACTTTTCCCCATCGATACGCTTCCCAACCGCCCTGCACCGTAGGGGCTTAAAAGACGCGCACATTGCGCAAAACTCTGAAAAATGAGAAGCAGGACATAAAACGGAGTGACAAACTAGATGTGAATTATGGCATAAAAACAGAGAATCCGACGCTAAACAGTGAAAAAATCAACACGTGATGTGAAACACATGATGATTAGGCGGTGAAGAGTGAAGATTACTGATGGTCAATAAACGATCAAATAAATGTAGCAACAGGAAAGAAACTAAAGTGGACATAGCAATAAACCAAGAGAGGATAATACTAATCAAAGGAAACTAAATGGAAATGAATGAAGAACAAAATGCAAGAACAAACTAAGATACTACAGTAAATATAGAGGAATAAACTGGTATGGCAAGACCTTTCGAACAATAATTAATACAGAGGACTGTATGGCAAGAATAAACAGACACTATTTCCAGATAAAAGGTAAAATAATATTGTTGAAATGCCATGGGTTTGTTGAGACCACATCTAATACTGAGAATAAATATATATTACAGACTATAACAGTAAAGAACTGATCACTTATTTATGTTTTTAATTAGATTTGATATATTTATTTCTTCAATATTATTTTTCATGTCAGTGTTAATGTTATGAGGCTGATGACTCCATGACACTTTCAATTTGATTCATTAGAATTTGATTAAGAACCAGATTTGTTCTTTGTAATTTCTGTCCAGTAAAACTATTAATCTATAAATCAATAGACAGGTCTATATAAAGATATAATCCATGTTTCTGTCTCATATTTATATGGCATTAAAAGGATCTGGAACTTTAGTGTTTCCACTGAAAGCTCTGGTTTGCACATTAAATGCCATGTGGGTGAAGTTTTATGGATGATGCTCTGATGTCCCATTCTCCTGAAGGCAGCACAGAGCTGCACCACCAGAAACGACAGAAACACTGAAGAGAAGAAGAGCTATGATTAATGTAGTTACAGTTCTATCCATGTTTTAATGTTGCAGAGCTCAGTCGTTTTGCAAATAGTTCAAAGTTTAAACTGACATGTTGTTCATCTTTTATCTGGTCATTTTGTGGAATATTTAACAACTAGAAAATGGCAAAGAATAAGAATATTTTCTCCACTCTGATTGGCTGCTGTTAGGCCTACTGATTTTAACTTGAATGTTCATTGCATTTTTTGTAGATGCCGGTGTTATTTTTATATTATTATATGTATTATTTTTGATGATAAATACAGAAACAAACACAAAAATCAAAACATCTACAATAGTGATAGTAATATTAATGATAAAATAATGGTCAGTGCAATGTAGCCTGAAAATTCTTTGGTGGGGGGCGATGAGGGACCTGGATAAAGGCTGGGGGGGCTGGACCAAAAAAGGTTGAGAAACACTGGTCTAATCGATAATAGCTGCAAAAATCATAAGATATGACGACATGTAAAATCAGCAGCGCTTTGCTTTCACAGACGGTCGGGGCTTCGTCTATGGAGTTGGATTTGTTTCACAATTATTCAATCAAAAGAAAAAATCTTAAACAAAAAAAATCATAAAAATCATTTTTTACGAAACAAAAACATTTTTAAAGATTTTAAAAAATCTTTAAAAATGTTTTGTTTCGTAAAAAATGATTTTTATTAAAAAGTTTTTAAGATTTTTTTTTGTTTGAGATTATTTTTTTTGATTGAATAATTGAGAAACAAATCTAACTCCATATTCGTCCAACTTTTAGCGTCACTTGGAAGGAAAGATTAAAGAAAGGTAAGATCTCTTACAGACACATGTCGCATCCACGATAAAAAAAATTTGTCACTCATGCTGAATTATTGTGTGGAGGTGTTGACTGAGGTGTTGCGTATATGGGACAACGCTGTGACCAAAGTCTGCCGTATAGTGATTTAACATTCAGGAACGATCCGATTCTTCTGGACGGATCTTTACTAAGTCCTAAGGATATATTATGTAATTGCCGAATAAGTAAAAGTTTGTATGTATGAACACAGAACTCATTGATTGATTTCGTCTCCTGTCATGGTGGCAAACATCACAGTGGGAGGGAGGGTGAGAACAGTCACTGTGCTCCTTCTGCTTGGTTACTTGTTGCACCGTTGGATAGTATTCATAGTTGAACTTATTTACCGTTAATTGAAATGTTTCAGTTTCTGACTTGGGCAATATGGGCAACCACCCAGGGCATTATTTTTCTAGGGTAGCAGGAGATTGTAGCACAGCGATGAAAGCAAAACAGAATGAAATCAGTTTTAAGTGATACTTGTTTAATATATTTCAGCTCTATGTATTTAAGTGTTTTTATGGAATGTGAATCTTTCATATCAATCTGAGAACCAATTTTGATAGGTAAATTTAATTTTATTGTGTCATGTAGCGCAGGGCGCTGGTCTTGGTCTCGGGTTCGGTGGTACTCAAAAAATGTACTTAAGTAAAAGTATATAGTATAGTCAAAAATGTACTCAAGTAAAAGTCAAAAGTACCACATTAACATTTGTACTTAAGTAAAAGTTAAAAAGTACTGGCTTTTAAAAATACTTAAGTATTAAAAGTAAAAGTACTTGCTGAATACATAACCTAATCACTGATATCATTAAGTGTGCCGATCATATTTAATTTTAATACATCAGAAATGTGCCATTTTAATGAGCAATGCCACAGATTAAACATATTCTTATTGTGTTTATTCTCTGTAATGTTACATATCTAAGTCTAAACTATGTAGTTTAGACTTAGATATGTGATTGTATCAATCATAATGTCAGGGATGGCGACATCTTGTCTGCTGTCCTAACATAGCATGAACTTCATTAGTGACATTTATTTAGAAAGAAATCCAACTGAAAGGGGATGGAAATATATAAGGCACACAGGATTATAAGGCGCACTGTCGGGTTTTGAGGGAATTGAAGGTTTTTAGGTGCGCCTTATAGAGCAGAAAATACAGTATATAAATTTTTCACCAGGGTGGAGCACAAAATTATTACACTGTTGAATATTTCCAGAAACAATTTAGAAAATGCTAATTTTTTTATAGCGTTTATGAAACAGTATCAGAACTTTTGAAATTCTTGACCTGTTTTTTGAGACTAGTTAATCTGAAACTAAATTTGTAAACATAAAGTAAACAGCTTTATGGTCAATTTCAATAGAAAAATATTTAGAAGTCCATGCTAGGTAGTATGGTCACCAATGTCATTGGATAAACGGTTATCCTGAAATAGTCAGTTGTCACTCTGCCATTTACTTATTAAGCAGTGTGTACCTGAGCTTAATTGACCAAACTAAGACAGTCCTCTTGACACTGATTGGCTGTCTTCAACCGGGTGTGGTGCATTTCTTCAGACAGCGATAGTAGCATTGGGAGGAGGCAGAGGAGTTTTTTTCAGATGCTATCTGTCGCATATACCATCACGACATTGTGACAACTTTAATGCACACAATATTTTAGTAGTGACAGCTACTAATTTAGTGAGCTTGTTTATTAAAGTATTTTAACTACCAAATATAAGGTTACCCTGGTAAAAAAAAAAGTATATTTAAGTACAGTGGTCCCCAACCTTTTTATTACCATGGACCGGTCAAGACTTGGAAAATTTTGCTGCGGCCTGGGGAGGGGGAGGTGCATGTGAACAGTCAGATAAGGCTTCTGCATGTTGGTGTTCGCAGTAAATACTGAATATGCCAAATTTGGGTTGTCTTGGCCCTTTTATCGCAGCCTGTGGGGTTTTTCCCTGACTGGGAATACAACCTGTTGAATGTGACAGGTAGCCAATCAGAAAGCGCGGTGACGTAAGAACAGAGGGGAATCCCAAACAGCTGATATATGCAACTGAGAGTCTGGTGGAGATGATATGTGAAAATGTTTATTATTATATGTAAAGGTCATTATTATATATGTTTATTATGTTTATTCAGTTAAAAATGTTAACTATGAAAAAACATTCACCTCCAGCAAACAGAGCGGCTGCTCCTGTCGTCTTTTATCCAACGCCTTTTCTTTTTGTTACGTCTTTATTTTCTTAAAATGAGTCCACAAACTAACACTATTGCTTCTACATCATCATTCTAAATATTGGCGGCAAGTAACAGAGAGAATCCGGTTAAAGGATTTTCAAAATAAAAGATCCTCCAGACTTAAATAATACATAAAACGGGTGTGCCGTGGTGGCGCAAGGGATAAGGCACAACCCACGTACCCCAGCTGTTCGACTCCCGACCGTGCCTCATTTACCGCATGTCTTCCCCCTCTCTCGATACCCGCTTTCCTGTCTGAAAAAAACAATATACAAAAAAAAGAAAATACATAAAACGGAAATATTTAATTATTTATTGCGGGCCCGGTACCAATTGGTCCATGGACCGGGGGTTGGGGACCACTGCTTTAGTATACTTTTATCGATGTACTTCAACTGTACTATTTTAGAACAACTTATTTTGTACTTAGTATACTTTAGTAGTATTTAAATTGTTTAAAATTACAATTAATAGTATACTTTAATATACTACACATACTTTTTTGGAACAACTTCAAGTATACTTAAAGTGTACTTAAAGTATACTTTTTAAATTTCATATTTCATATTCATATTTCCTCCTGGCAGCTGAAGGAGGAGCAGCTCATCCTGCTCTCTCCCGTCCTTACTGATAACTTTGCCTGTGAATTATTTTTAAAGCTACAACTTTTATTTTTAAAAGTCACAATTTTTACATTATCAACATCATAACATGATTACTTCAAACCCAAGGACCGGCAGACTTTCTCACTTTTATTTTTACTTTACTTTTCCTCACCTCCAAGTTGAACTAGGGCAAAATGACCCAGTTCGACCCCAAGGACATTAGCAGTATTCTACAACGACTTCAGCTTTTAGAAACGAAGATTCAACGACTGGAGATTAACTTTGAGATCAACGCTACCTGTGGAATGAAACAACTCTTCCTCAAATCAGCGGAGAGGTCGTACACCTGCACCAAGCAGCTCAGCCTGGATCGTCAGGCACCAGGCCGAAACAAAGTCTCACACTACTGATCCCATGAGACGACTAACGGGGAGAACCTTCACCTGGACGAATCAGCTCTGGTCGGCTCTGAGCCGAAACCCACCCTCGACTTCAACACCTGCTCCGCCAAAGAATAGCAAACAAGCAGCCAGAGCCAAAACGGCTCCACCGACCTCGCCACCAAGGACAACGCGACCAGCCCAAGCCCCAAAACATTCCGACTCCGTGGGAATCCCACTGAAAAACAGATTTTCTGCACTTCAGCACGAGCCTCTGAGTGAAAACCCACCTTCAAATACCAACAATGAGGCTAAACCAACGCCTCTACCGCAGAAAGCTCAGAAGAACAAAGCGACCACCAGGAAAACAAAAGGTATGCCAACAGTGCTTATTGTTGGAGATGAGACAGTTAATGGAATCGGTCATGTTTGCAATCCGAAGAAAAGAGAGTGGTTTCTTTTCTTGGTGACACTGTATCCGATTTGACTCACAAAGTGCTCTCTCTAATCACTGATCAGCCAAACATGGAGAGTTTGGTCGTGCATGTTGGAGCCAACGATCTGGCAAAGGAAAAATCTGAAATTCTGAAAAAAGACTTTAATATTCTTCTGGACGCTTTGGGAAAATTAAACGTGAAACTATTTCTCAGTCGTCCAATACCACTGCCACAATGGGGAGACGAAAAACATTCAAGGCTGCTCATGATAAACAAATGGCTGATTAAAACCTGCTCTGCCAGCTCAGTGACCTACATTGATAACTTCTGGATCTACTGGCAACTCTTTCACCTCTTTGGAAGAGGCGGACGCAATCTCAACAAAGATGGGACAAGGCTACTCACTGCAAATATTTTTCATTTTATCAACAAGAACAACGATGTGACCACTGCTTCAGAAGAACAGGCTGAAGGACGTCTAACTAGGAAGGAAGCCTCCGCTTATCAGGACCGCGGTGTTCAAAAACAAAACGAGAAAACATAATCTATGAACAGATCGACTGGTTCCCCTGCTCCTTCCCCCGTCCCAACACCTCCCCCCTCCCTTCTCCTTCACTCCTCAGTCAATCACTAAAGAGAACCGGGCAGCACCTGACCCACTTGTAGGTGCTGATGGATGATCCGGGTCAGAGAGGAAGACTCTCTGACTCTTCTTCCTCCCAGCACAACAGCATGAATCAACAGGATCGCCACATAGCTGAGGATACAGTTTCTGAGGTCTGAGACCGGGACCAGATATTATCTTTACACCAGTTTTCCCCCAGAATGCGTCTGGTCCCCTGGCACGGAATAGCAGGACAATACCTGTCCGGATCACTTCAAGACAAGATATAAAAAACAGAAACACATAAAACGGTGGTCTTCATTCTAATCTCAGAAAGATCACCTGCCTGAAGGAACCTAAGATGAAGTAATCCCAGTCTCTAGGTCACTGTATCTTTTAAATACCAGGTCTCTCTGTGCTAAAGCTTTATTAATTAATGATTTAATCACTGAGCATAATATTGATTTTTTATTTCTGACAGAAACATGGCTGAATGACATTAATGAAGCAATCATACTAATTGAATCAACGCCTCCCACTTACAACTTTTTAAGTGAAAATAGAAAACACAAAAAAGGAGGAGGCGTGGCTTCAATATTTAAGGATACCATGAACTGTAGCAAACTCTCTCTGGGTCAGTTTATGTCTTTTGAGTATCTTGCAATCGAGGTAAAAGGCCACAAACGAACCTTGACCCTAACTTTATACAAAAGTCCAACATTGTGGAAAATTTCTTTACGGACTTGAATGAACTTCTATCTCTCATATACATTGATTATGATTGTTTAGCAATTGTCGGTGATTTCAACATCCATGTTGACAACCCCCAAGACCGAGGGGCTAAAAAGCTTTTTAATATATTAGAGAGTTTTGGTTTAACACAACATGTCAAACAAGCAACACACACTCATGGCACACACTGGACCTGGTTATCATTAAGGGTGTGAATATTTCCAATGTCTCTGTAACTGATGTCGCCCTGTCAGACCACTTTGCTGTTATCTTTGACAGTTCTTTATCCGTTAACCCACTTGGACAAACAGCCGCTATCACAAAACCTACTTTCACAGAAAACACTGCAGAAACATTTAATCAAATCTACTCTTCTTCCTCGCCGTTAAGCCATAATGACGTAGATAAGTTGGTAGATGACTTTCAGTGCAAACTTTCAGATATCATTGATTACATTGCCCCATTAAAGTGAAGGTTGTGACTGGTAGGAAGAAATCTCCATGGAGAAATGCACAAACAGTTCAATCTGCAAGACAACTCTGCCATAGGGCCGAACGGAAATGGTGTAAAACTCAACTCCACGTTTACTATGACATCTATAAAGAAAGATTACGTACCTATCACACAACACTAAAACATGCAAGAGAAGCTTTCTTTGCAGATGTCATAAATAAAGACATTAACAATGCTCGAGCTTTATTTGCTACTGTTGACAGGCTAACAAATCCTCTGATGACGTTACCACCTGAACTTCTGCCTGCAACAAATTTTCCAGTTTTTTTTTTCAGAAAAAATCCAAAAGATCAGAGGATTAATCTGCACATCCAATCCAAAGCCAGTACCACTGCTGTGCCCAAACAAAACAAATGCAGGAACAATAACCCATTTCCAACTACTTAATTCTAAAACTTTAGAAGAAATCATAAGTCAATTAGCTCCGGTTCCTGCTGTCTGGATGTCCTACCCACACATTTCTTTAAGAAAGTCCTGCCAGTCGTTGCTAATGATCTGATCCAAATAGTAACTCATCACTGTCTTCAGGTGTTTTCCCCCAGGCTTTGAAGACAGTCAGTTATCAAACCACTGATAAAAAAGAACAATCTGGACAAATCAATACTACAGAATTACAGGCCGACCTCTGACCTCCCATTCATCAGCAAAGTTATTGAAAAAGCAGTTTTTAAACAATTAAATAACTTCCTAACAATATGAATGACTCCTTCCAGTCTGGTTTTCAAGCTCACCACAGCACAGAGACGGCCCTTGTCAAAGTATTCAATGACATCCATATAAAAACAGACTGTGGGAGAACCACAGTGTTGGTTCTGTTGAACCTCAGTGCAGCTTTCAGCACTGTTGATCACACATTTTACTGAACCGACTGGAGACTTGGGTTGGACTCTCCGGTCCAGTGCTCCACTGGTTTGAATCCTACATAAAGAACAGGGACTTCTTTGTTTCAATCGGAAATTTTTCATCGGAGAGGTCCAAGGTCACATGTGGGGTACCCCAAGGTTCAATCCTAGGACCCCTTCTCTTCAATATTTATATGCTCCCACTGGCTGAAGTTATAAGAGGAAATAAGATCAGCTACCACAATTATGCGGATGATACACAGCTCTACATCACAATGTCACCAGGTGACTCTGAACCCATCCAATCACTGAACAGATGCTTAGAACAGATCAATGTGTGGATGTACCAAAACTTCCTCCAACTGAACAGAAACAAAACTTTGGACCGAAAGAGGAACGAACCAGAGTCAATGCGCAGCTTCAGTTACTACAACTACAAACCAGCAATCAGCCCAAACCTGGGAGTAGTGATGGACTCTGACCTGAACCTTCAGAATCACATCAAATCAGTCACAAAGTTGGCTTCTATCACCTGAAGAACATCTCCAGGATTAGAGGACTAATGTCTCAGTGAGATCTAGAGAAGCTCATCCATGCGTTTATCTTTAGCCGTTTGATTACTGCAACAGCATCTTCACAGGTCTGACTAATAAATCAATCAAACAGCTGCAGCTGATCCAGAAGCTGCTGCTCACATTCTCACTAAAACCAGGAAAATAGAGACATAACACCAGTTTTAAAGTCACTACTGGCTCCCTGTAGCTCAAAGGATAGACTTTAAAATACTGTTGTCAGTTTATAAATCACTGAACGGTTCAGCACCACAATACCTTAAAGATTTGCTAGTGCCGTACCAACCGTTTCGACCCCTCAGATCCTCTGGTTCTGCTCTGCATCCCCAGAACCAGAACGAAACGAGGAGAAGCAGCATTCAGTTTCTAAGCACCACAAATTTGGAACAAACTTCCAGAGCACTGTAAAACAGCTGAAACACTGAGTGTCTTCAAATATCAAATTAAAACCATGCTGTTTAGAGTTGCTTATGGATAAACTGAATGTTTTTATTCTTTCTTTCTACTTTTAATAATGATTTTAACTCTTTAAATCTTTTTCAAACTCTGTCTTGTTCTGTTTTTATTTTTATTTCAAATTGTGTAAAGCACTTTGAAATGCCTTGAATCCTTGTAAGATACAAAAACTCTGAGGTTTGAGAATCCTTGAATGATGTCGAGGTTTGAGATGTTTTAAAATGTTTTCACTTTTAATTTTTACTTTTAATAATGTTTCTATCTTCTAATCTTTCTCAAAATCTATTTCTGTTTTTATTTTTATTTTAAGTTGTCTAAAGCACTTTGAAATGCCTTGCTGCTGAATTGTGTTATACAAATAAAATTTGATTGATTTCAGAGCTTTATTATATTTCGATATAATTATTATATTTTGAGTGTTAATTATATAATAATCATATAATTATGTCTCAAAATTATATTAAATATACTTCAAATATATTTTAATTATACTATTAATACGTATGATTATGTATTTAAATTACACTTAATTTTTGTTTTTGATTTCCTGCTATTGATAATAAACTACAATTTTAATTACTCTTAATTCGTCTTTATTCCAACGTACCTATTTTGTAAATGACATGCATAACTACATTACAGTACTTACATTGTTTTAGGCTAAAATTACATGGAAAGATTAATTACACAAGATAATTCAAATATTTTTTATTACAGACATTTTAAAATTGTCCAATTTTACTCACAACTTTATGAACTTTACATAAATGATCAGTTTACACATCAAAAGTGAACACATGAATATGAAAATGTAAGTGTGACAAAAAACATGAAGTGAGGATCAACAACAGAACATTCCTGTTCACTGCACCTTATAGAAACCTACAAAAAAGAACAATAGAGCAATTAAACAGAGAAAGCATTTGTATTTAAAGAGAACAGAAAAATGGCAAATAAATAAAACTTACAATTTCAAGACGTTTTGGACTTGCCATGTATGTGACATCATAAGAACTGATGATGATTGGGACCAGATGCCTGGGGTGGAAAAACATTTCTGGGTGTCTTTGCCTGTTTATGTTGGAGGTAGAAAAAAAATGTCAGCAATGTCATAGAATCAGTTGATGTTGGCATTAACTATGAAGCTGGTTTAAGTGTGGACTTACAAACTACCTTAAAATCTTTCCATCCATGATCTGAACACACTGATCCTTGCAGGGTGGTGAGGGGGGCTGGTGGTGTCCATCTCCAGCAGCCATCAGTTGAGAGGCAGGTTCACCCTGGACAGGCCACAGTCCATCACAGGGTCCTGAAAGTCAACTACAAATAAAAAAAAAGAAAGATATATCAAATCATGTTTATTAAGCACTTAGTGTTGGTAACAGCAGTTTTTGTTGTTGAAAATGTAGCTAGCTCATCATTGAAAAAACAAACTTACATCATGAAGACGATGTGGAGGTTCATCCTCAGAGCTGGTTGGTGATCTGGTGGAGTCAGAGCTTCTTCTGAGAGAGAAAGTCTTTTCTTAGGTTTTCTAACATCTGATTTCTCTGGCTTCCTCTTTCATCTTCATTTGCTTAGTTAGACTGCAAACATATGTTTAAGATAAAAACATTGATGAACGAGTTAGAACAACAACCTCACAATATCAAAGTCTCTCTGTCTTATGGAGCTTAATTAAAACCAGGTTACGTTTATGAATTAAAGTATAAGTCACAACAAACAGCCTCCATGCAGTTATAACATGAAGCTGAATGATTACTATAATAATAATCATGCAAGTCACAATAAAAATGATAAAATAATTATTTAAGAAACCAACATAAGTTATATATCTTTACTGCACTGTTTATAATTAAATTAAGATAATTAATAAGCAAACTTACCACCAGCTAGCAACACTTAGCATCCTTCTTCCCTCCGGGCTCCATTTGTGACACACATTTCATTTCCATCAGTTGTTGTCCCGTTGTGTTGTCGTCTAACTCGGATTAGGACGTCACCAGCTTAAATTTAACAAAATTAGTAACTATTGTCAAGGCCCTCTCTACTTTTAAGGCAATATTATGCAAGTAAAAATTGCAAATTTGAACAGCGTCTGTTATCTTCCCTGCTTCATGTTTTTTCTTCTCTTTGTGGCGTTTTTTAAATAAATGAAAATGTGCAATACCGCCACCATCTGGTCTGGAGTGTGAACTGGAGCTAATGCTGTTGATTATAAGGTTTTTACATCACACATCTGAAAATTGATTGGGTACTTTCTTAAAAATTACATCATGATTATTCTTTTTGTATTGCAATTTTAAAAAATAGTAAAAGATTATTAAGGCACTTAAAAGTTCATACATATTCATTCATATTTTGTTGACTTAAAGTATACTTTTATTTAATATATTAAAAGTGTATTTTGGTACAATTATGTTTAAGTGTGTTTAAAGTACCAATTTCGAAATTGGTACAAGTGTATTTTTAGTATACTTCAGATATACCTATAGGTCGTACACTTAATAATTAGCATACTTAAAGTGTACTTTCACAAATGTAAGTATTTTTGAAGTATACTAAAGTATACTTTTTTTTACCAGGGTAATTTCTTTTTGTTAAAATGTTAAAGAGAAGTAGAATGTGCTTTTTGCTGTATGTGTGATCTAAAATGCCTTATCAGACAGGTATTCATAAATAAGTGAGAATGAGAGTAATTGAGGGAAGAGAGATAAGCTAACCAGTTATCTACCAACGACTTGTCCAGTCTAACCAGTTGATTCTAATCCAATGACTCAAGTCTGATTTTCCACCTATTTTTGTTCTCTTAAACTAGCACTCAGAAAAATAGTCAGACCCCTTTACAGGCACCCAGAACCCCCAATGAATGATAATTTTTTACCTCTGGAGGTGTTGGCTCTCTCAGGGTATTCTGACTTCCTCCCACTGTCCTAAAGCCTGCCAGATTGATTGTCTACTGTAAAATTTCCATTTGGTGTGAGTGTCTGTATGCATGGTTATGCATCTGTGTTGTAAATAAATATTTAACAAATGTAAGAACTACTTTTGTTGTAAGCCCATCACTGAATGTATATATCCTCTAATTTGCTTAATTTATGGCAATAATATATTTTTTGGTAACAGTAACTAAATTACTGATATTTTATAAAATGTGTTATTATTAATATTGTCATTATCATTAATAATAATACTTTCATTGTACACTACATATGAAAAAAAATACTTCTAATATAAAGCATACACTCTGCAAGCACTTATGTAATTTCTTATGAATAAGAAATTATGAATTTCTTTTTGCTATAGATATCAACTCTTCAGAGACAGATCCACTCTCAGGAGTCAGATTTGCAAAATCAGGAGGAAGTGCTTAGCCGAGCAAAGGCTGACTTGGACCATCTACACCAGGAGGAGAGACAAATGGAACAGAGCCTGGCTACTGGAAAGATTCAACTGGAAACCATCATCATTTCACTGAAGTCGACTCAGGACGAAATCAACCAAGTAGGAGTTGTTCTCTGTTTTCTGATTTGATTAATTATTTTTATACTACTAAAATAGAAAATATTGAAAAGATTTTTGCCATAGAGATGTGTTAAACTAAGGTGTATTCTCTCATTAGCATTACAGGTGTCTTCAAGCTGAAAATCAGCTAGTTTGACTGAGTCCGCATAGTGACACTACTTCACAAGCGATACTTCATCGTGTTTAAAAATAGCAACACAAAACAGTTTAAGAAGACCTCCACACAAGACCTCATTTATTTATTTTATAATTTTGTTATTGATTCTTTTTTAAACAGCAGCTGATTAAACTGAATGTTACAACCTTGACATGATTATAGAGTTGTTTTACCGAGAAATTGATCAGAAGCACCGTGAAAATGTTCAGATCCGCCAGATCTGCCTCTCTGACTGCAATTCGCGCTCCTGACACAAGGGGAAAAGATTTTCACAGGGGAACAGAATTTTGCACAAGACCAGTCTTGTGCAAAATTCTGTTCCCCTGTGAAAATCTGTTCTCCCTGTGTCAGGAGCGTGAATTGCAGTCAGAGAGGTGGAACTGAGCATTTTCATGGCGCTTCTGATCGATTTCTTGGAAAAACAACTCATATAAACATGTAGAAGTTGTAACTTTCAGTTTCATCGGCAGCTAACAAAATTCTAAGGTAAATAAATAAACAATGTCTTGTGTGAAGGTCTTCTTACACTGTTTTGTGTTGTTATTTTAAACGCCAGGAGAATCAGTTTTTTTCCAACTTTTTTCACTCAAGCCTGACAAAGGTCAGTCACCAAACACGGGTTTCCATGACGTTGTGTGTATTTATAATTTTTCATTCCTGATACAAGATGTTGGAAGCTGGCTGATCACCAAAAATATTCACCAAAAATGAAAGATTTCTTGAAACGATGAGAGTGTAGGCTTTCTCGTAAATCCCATTCTAATGTAAAATCTGACAGATTACTGGATTAAGGAAATTTCTAGTTTACCACATGCTACCACATGTACCAATCTTTGAGAATTTGGGAGAGGAGAGGAGAGGAGAGAATGGATATTTCATCTGCTTGAAATAATCTGTTCCCCCCATAACATGGGAACAAATTAATTTACCTGTAAGTCTTTTACTGTGTTCATTCCCCTTTTCATCATCAACAAATCCTGTGGATTTGATCATTATTTGCCAAAGTTAAGGGAGGGGAACCATATATTTTAGCTGTCTGAACTAATCTGTTCCCCCCATAATATGGGGAAAAAAATAATTTACATGCAAGTGCTTAACTCTGTTTATTCCTCTCATCATTAACAACAAGTCCTGTGAGTTTGAAAACATTAGCTCAATTTTTTTGCCAAAGTTATGAGGGGGGAACCAGATATTTTAGCCACCTGAAATAATCTGTACCACCTATAACATGGGAAAAAATACCTGCAAGTCCTTCACTGTGTTTAATATTCTCTCCATTAACAACAAATCCTGTAAATGTGGTAATATTTACTCAATATTTGTCAGAGTTATTAGGAGGGAACCAATTATTTTACCCACCTGATTAATCTGTCCTGTCCCTACAAAGAATAGGTTATTTCAGACAGCTAAAATATATGGTTCCCCCCTCATAACTCTGGCAAAAATTGAGCAAATGTTTTCAAACTTGCAGGATTTATTGTTGATGGAGAGGAATAAACACAGTTAAAGACTTGCTGGTAAATTAATTTGTTCCTATGAAATGGAGAAGGAACGGATTATTTCAGGCAGCTAAAACATATGGTTTTCTCCCCTAACTCTGAGAAAAAAATGAGCTAATGTTATAAAAATCACAGGATTTGTTGTTGATGATGAGAGGAATAAACACAATTGCAGAGTTTGTGAAAAATAATTAACTAGAAATTTCTCTTATCCAATAATCTGTCATATTTAACATTAGAAAGGTATTTTCCAGAAAGCCTACTCTCATCTTTTCAGGAAATCTAATCTGTGTGCCCTGCTACCAGCCAGCTTCCCTCCTATTATATCAGCAATGAAAAATTATAAATACATACAATGTGTTGGAAAACTGTGTTTGGTGACTTTTTTGTCAGGCTTGAGTGACAAAAGTAGGAACAAAATTGATTCTTTTGATCATTAAAAACAACACAAAACAGTGTAAGAAGACATACACACAAGACCTCGTTTATGTATTTTACAAATGTCTTATTTCTTCTTTTTTAAACGGAAGCTGTCCATTAAATTGAAAGTTACAACCTTGACATGGTTATATGAGTTGTTTTACCAAGCAATCGATCAGAAGCACAGTGAAATGAACAAATCCGCCTCTCTGGCTGCAATGAGCGCTCCTGAGTCCAGACCTTCAGAGGCCTCCACTAAAGCCTGAATTGTAACAGCAACCATAGCTCTATTACAATTTTCAGTAACTAAAGGTCCCAAAAATGAAAAAAAAAAATCACTGTGAACATAATGCATTTCCTGGGTGATAAAAATAATTTTATTGCATAGATGAGTTTTATTGTTTTGGTTATAAAAAAATTAAGAATTATTAAAGAGAAATACCATGCTTATTTTTTTTGTATTTTTCTTGAGCTACTTAAATTTTCACATCTTGTAATTTATGGATGTATGAACACCTGAAAACATTTACTCTTCTTGACTCCACAAAGAAAGCCGTTCAGAAAACATGGGTGTGAAAGAGACAGAAGGTTTTGTATGAACATGTGTTTTTGTATTCTGCAGGCTCGCGGGAAGTTATCCCAGATTCAGGACTGTCAGCAGGAGATGTCTAAAGGAATAGAGCAGTTCAGCAGCACCTTAAATGGTACCAATGGAGGCAGTATGACAAACCTGGCCGACATGAGCGAAGGCTTCAATGACAAAGAGAGCGGAGGCTTTTCAGCTGCAGGGAAGGGAAGACAGGTCAGGAAATGTATACATTCCATTGTAGATCCTATTTTAATAAAATTATGTATTACAAAAATTTAGGATGTAATAATTTCTGACTAGGATTCCTTATTCTTTCATTCCTTTTCATTAGGTCTTTAACTCATAATGTGTTTTTAAATGTTGGAAAAAAAACTATTTATTTTTTTCTTCACTGCAGAAACGTTTTCATAGTTATACTTTTTTCATTCATCCATATTTCTGTGTACTGGGAAATATGGCTGTTGAAAATTGTTAAAATATTTTTAAAGACTTGCAGGAACTTCTGGTCTCTCTCAGGGCTGAAAGTAGTTTAAAATTCTTGGGGGTACTATGACAAACAATTGCATGTATTGCATATGTATATATTGCTTCTTTGTGTGCTTTGGAGTTTCTGTGTTGATTATTTTTTGTGAAGCAATAAAAGCTGGTAGCTCTTGAATTGCTACAAAATAAAGCTGTATTTCCTTCAGCCCACTGGCTGCAATGTTGACACATTGAGATGCCATGAGACCTAAATTCTGAACATCATCCCAGTTTTCCATGTCTGTCGTATAACCATTCATTTTAGCTTTTAAACTATTGATCCTGTTCCAGACAGAGGGATACTTCTCTTCCTAACATGGCGCTCCTGCTCTGGCTTTCTCCCACAGTCCAAAACATGATTTCCAGGTTCATTGATCTCACTAAATTTAGGTTGAATGGTGTGAGTGTGTGTGCATGATTGTCTTTTCGTTCTCTGATTTTCCCTCTGATGGACTGGTGGCCAGGGTGTACTCAGCCTCTTGCACGTTGAACGTTGGTACCCAGCAACCCTCACAAACCCACCAGGGATAAGTGTGTCAGATAATGGATGGACGGATATAAATAGAGAACAGATATAAAGTATACCATATATGTTTGTACATATAGTGTAAATATATAATCTATGTACCTCTTATGACCAGGTGCTGGTCATAAACAGTAGAATATCATGAAAAGGTTGATTTATGTTAGCAATTCCAGTCAAAAAGTGAAACATGTTTTTTTTTTATTCATTACACACACAGACTGATATATTTCTATAGTTTATTTATTGTAATGTTGATGATTATAACTCACAACTAATGAGTTATAGTCATTAATTGTGACTATAACAACTAATAGTCACAACTAATTGTGACTATTAGTTGTAATCACAACTAATCTGATTAGTTGTGATTACTGATCACAACTAGCCAACCTTTAAAATTAATCATGTAAAGTTATGTCTGGAACCAGCAGTAGAATCAAACTTCAACTTGAGGTTATGTTTTTATGTTTTCTGTCAGGTAAGCTTTGCTTTTCTATTTCTATTTTGTATTTAATTATAAGAAATTATAGTCAGGTAGAGAGAGTGCTGCCAAGCAATAAAGCAACAGCAGGCTTCTTGAAAAAGGAGGAAGTAATTTTCCAGTGTTGGAGTTCATTCATTTTTGTCTTTGTGCACCTTCCAGATTTTTTAACCAGTTTCAGGACTCGACCAGAACCCCTCAGTGTAAATTACTTTGAGAAATAATGAGATTTGGATAAATATAAAACAGGCTTTAATGCCAAAAAAATCATCAAATTTGTACATAGATGTCATACAAATGGAACAGATACAGAGTTGCATTCAACATCAGGTGCAGAGCCACACTTACCAAGATTGTAGCGTGAGTTTAGCTTTTAATTCTTTTCTGCTATTTGTACCTTCCCTACAGGGTAGTCTAATCAGTTTCAGTCTGTTTATGTATTGCTGGTGGCAGTCACACATACACATAGTTATATAAGCTGCAATGTTGTTTGTGTGTGTGTGGTGTTGTGTGTTGGTGTGTGTGGTGTGTTGTGTGTGTGTGTGTGTGTGTGTGTGTGTGTGTGTGTGTGTGTGTGTGTGTGTGGGGTGTAAGCAGATAAAAGAGACTAAAAGAGATAGAGGAAAAGACAGAATCCATAAGACCAGCCTGCAGAAAGTTTTAAAGAATGAAGTCTGAAGACTTTGAGTAAGACCCAATGCAAGATACTTCTATTGATATTGTTTTAATGCTAAAACCAGCTATGTGATTTTGACAATGAGCTTTGTTGTTGCTCAATAGTTAGCCACACCTACTTCCTCACTGGCTGACTACTGACCAGTTCTCCAACTAACGGGTCCAGAATGTCTTCAACTTCTGAGTATTACTCCAGTATATAGAGAACAATCTGTTTAAGCTGGCGTGGGGAAAGATACGTCCAGACTCCAACTACCTCCTATCCAGAAGCTATTACCTTTTTCAATTAAAGAAACGATGCAACTGCATAGTTTCAGAAACCGCTTCTGTTAACGGTAGCTCTCTTTCTTTCAACAACTTGCATTTATTACAATCTGGATAAATTTTAGAGACTCGGCGTGAGTCCCAAGGTCATTATTCTATAGACACCAAAGAAACTTTCGAAGCACCCTAATTTCTAGAATCATGATCATTGATTTAACTTTAATCAGAAGAAGTAACTCATAAATTGACTCAATTAATTTAACTGTCCACAACCTCGATCTGACTTTAATATTTTATTACAAGCTTTAGCAGGGGAAAATTGGCAGTTTCTATTAAAAATGGAATTATAATTGAAAAATAAGAGATTAATAATCATATGTTGGCAGCAGAAAGCTTTGATATCCTTGGTTAGAGTCCTGTCCTGGTGTGGCAAGATCCTTTTTAGAACAGAACAAAGTAGAACTACTGACTGTCCTCCATGGACTCAGTTCCTTATCACTCTGTGGTCTCAGTTTGTTCTACAAGTCTGCTGTAGCATGGTGTGATCCTGTGAAAGTAGGACAGCTGTTTAATGTTTGCTGCGTGAATGTGCTAAGTTTGTTCTTGTGTGGACTATTTTTGAGCCTAATATGCTAATGCAAGCCAGCATTAACAGATGTGTGTATTTGCGGGATGAACTATTGGCGCTTATGACAATGCCGTGGCTGTTCTTCGCCATCTTATTCCACCGGAGCTAAGGTGGAAGTACCGGGACTGCAGAGCCGGCTGTAAACACAAGGCTTGGCTAAAGGCTAGATCAAGGACTCGACAGCGTCTAAAGCCACCAATTCCCTCAGTTGTGATAGGGAATGTGATGCCCTATCTAATAAGATGGACAAAATGACAACGCTGGTTGGGAGCCAACAGTGCTACAGGGAAAACAATCTGCTTATCTTCTCGAGTCATGGCTAACTAGCCACGTGCCGGATGCTAATGTGGACCGGGATCTTAACGCCAGCAGGAAAAGTAAGGGCGGAGGCCTAATTCTGTACGCCAGTGGTCCCCAAACTATGGCCCGCGGGAACACCAACATGCAGAAGCCTTATCTGACTGTTCATCCCCCTCTTGTCCCCCCGGGCCACAACAAAATGTCCAAGTCTTGACCTGTCCGCGGTAATAAAAAGGTTGGGGAACCACTGATTTACCACATGCTAGTAGCAACACGAAGGATCAGCACTTTTACTGTTACAATTATGTTCGGAAACTACCGTAATAAGTTCTGTTAAATCTGATCTTGGGAACTTTTTCTTTTTCAACCGTAATAAATGTGATATTCAATTAACCTGTTATGACTCAAATATTGTGTGTCCGCCTCCCTCTGCTGCTGCTGCATCATTGTGGAAAACCTGGAGCGGCAGAGAATCTGAGGCTTATATGTGAATGTTTACTGTTTTTTTTAAAAAAAAACTTTGGGGTTGTGGTTTATAGTCCGGTGCAGCTCATAGTTCAGAAAATATGGACTATAATCCTTCCTGGATTTTTTCTGTGAAGAACCCAGTGATGGTTATTTGGTTATTATTTATTTCATTAATAGTGTTATTATTTAATTCCTGACTTGTTCTGTGAATAACCTAAAGAATGTTATTTGATTGTGCTTTCTGGAAAACAATATATTTTTACATTTAGGCACTCCTGTAATCGTCACACTTTTTCTGTTACAAACTGACTCGGCCCCCACCAGAGAAGGAAAATGTTTGGGGACCATTGCCTTAGCCAATTAATAATGTAGTTAAAGTAACACCTCTGTGACTCATAACCCAAGTCACAAAATTTTAACCTGAGCAAATTCCAAGAATCTTTGGTGAAAAAGAGGAGAGCGACCGTGAACAAGTGTCGTCCGTAGGATCTAATTTCACTCTGGCCACTTAAATTAGCCTGTGGAACGTAGCAAGTTGTGTCACGTGGATGAAAAGGTTGTTAATCCCAGGTGAATCTCCTAATCTAAATCCAGCTAAAAAAAGTTTCTTCATGAACTCTGCAGTGGCTGCAGTGGATCAGATATTAACTCTCCTTACACGAGAGGCAAGAGGATGACATTGTGGCACCCGAACAGGTGAGGTGGGGCATGCGGCAACATGTGGCACCCGAAATAATCCCTGGGTGGTCATGATCTAAAAATAGATTGTCTAGTCAAGTAGTGAACAGCAGAGAAGGGTTCGCTAGTGTAGGTAATCTGAAAGAGTATGATTACCAGAGACTGCTTTTAAGAGACTGTTCACTGAAGAAGTGAATGGCAGAAAATACTTTCTTGACCTGGTATAGGTAATCTGAAAGGGAATAAGGTTACCGGTGATTGACCTTGCAGGCCTTAGTCACCACCCTCATAGCTGCACAGCATGTAGGTGAGAAAAATTTAGGGAAAAGTACCTTCTAATGCTGGTGGATTCAGTATCAGGATATGTAACAGTGAAAGCTGCTACGTCTGTGACGTGCTTTCTGTTCACGTCACAGAAAGGAAGGAGGCGAAGGCAGTTCTTTTTGCCCAGACAAGGGAGGGAAAATGCAGCACAAAGTGTTATTTAAAGCAGTAATGAAAGGACTCACTAGAGCAGGGGTGGGCAATCCTGGTCCTTCAGGGCCAGTGTCCTTCAACTCTTAGACGTCTCCCTTGTCCAACACACTTGAATCCAACAGCTGATTCACCTCCTCAGTGCAGTGAAGTTCTCCAGAGTCCTGCTAACAACCTCATTATTCGACTCAGGTGTGTCGAAGTAGAGACATCTAAAAGACCCTCCAGGTCTGGAGTTGCCCCCCCTGCACTAGAGGGACCCGGAAAATCAGCCACAACACAGGAGTGAGCTGAAAACTCAGATATTTATTAAAAGATAGCACAGACTGGGCACACTGGATTGTTAACTGCAGCACTGCAGGGGGAAGGAGGTGAGGAGAGATTGGTGACTTGAGAAATATTTCACAAGGAAACTGCTAGCGTATGGACAGTTCACTAACCTGGTCTACCAGTCAAGTACTGAAGTAGGAAACAAATGTTGCACTGACGGAGGGTTCTGAAAGGAGTGCCTGGGGAGGAGAAGTACAGATGCACCAGCTCCATTTTTCTATAATTTTGTTGCCTTTCTTTGCACATCCTCCAAATCTACAAATTATGGATCTGGTCAACTGATCTCTCAATGCAATTGATTAAATTTTCGACAAGAAGTCTGGGCACAGGAGAGCCCTCTTGTCCTACGGGGACACACCCGACGGGATTCACCCTGGATTTATTCATGATAACAGGATTTCTGCTGTTTGGAGCTTGTGGATTCCTGACTTATCGACAAATTTGTGACGGACTTGGCGAACACTCAGACTTCTGGTGTGGACAGAGACGAGGACTCTAAAACTCACTAACAATTTGGAATCAATCTTGGAGAAGTTGCTAGTTTTGGTTCAATGGAACAACCAAACTAATTTGGATGATTGGGAACTGAGATGTATCGGAGAGACTTTAGGGAAAATTGAAATTTATAATCTTCCTGATCTAAGACATTATGTTTCTGAATTGGCTTCCCCCGTGTGGCCTTGGAAGGGATGCATATCTCTAATCTCCTCGAAGATATGTAAACACAACGCTCTTCCCTCCTCACCCCCTCCTCTATCCATGGATTTGCGAAGTTGAACGCTCCTAAGAACATTCCTGGATAAACAACACCTTTATTGGACTCTGCCAGGAGGCTTAGTAACGTGGCTTCATGGCCCTTTGACGTCACTGCCTTCACTCGTGTCTTTGTTTTGCCATTGTTTTGTCTGAATTTTGCCATTTGCCCTAATGTGTCCTTTCCTCATTTTTTTAAGGTGGAGTACTCCCTATTTAACCCTCCTGTTATGTTCGTTTCTGAGGTACAGTAATAATGTTCGTGGGTCAGTTTGACCCGGGGAATGTTTAGTCTTGCTATAGTGTCAGAAACCAAAAAATTCCGCCAAAACGTTTTTTGTGTCTGATTATTAACTTCAATACTAACAATTTCAATGAATATTTGTGCAATTATGTTTTTTTTATTTCTCACAAATAAAGGATTAATGACGACAATTTACTCATTTGGACATAAAAAATGTGATTTACATTTTTTATGCCCACTGAAAAAACCTAAACACAAAATTACACTAAATACCCTTGAAAGTGACTTTTTGTAAAATCTTTTGTATTACATTAAAAAAAAGTTTTTTGAAGGGGTGATGTTTATAATTGAACTTGAGACACTATTCTGTTCTGGGTCAAATTGACCGCTGATTAAAATCAAGACGAAAGTCCTGAAGATGATCCTCCAGCTGGATTTCCTGTTTAAACCTGCATGTCCAAAACATAACTGGGGTTTTCATCACATTATGCCCAGATTTTTATGTCATATTTAGCTGGTGTGGAAGACATATATTGCCTAAATGAGCAGCGATCTCTGAATGCCAGTGGTGACCTTTATGAATGCCACAAGTCTTCCATCCACTGTGACATCAGGTCATGAATTATAGAACAGGGAAGTTACAACCCACTTGTTCCACAATGTCCTATTAGCTGCTAGTTTGTCTTGTCCATCGATTGTCAAATCAGATACTCTGGAGAAAAGTCTCCAGAAACATTATGACCCGAAATATTACCCTGCCTGTCTCTGCATCCCTTAGACTGACTGTTGATTCATCCTTTGACTTGAAAACTCTGGTCGGAATGAGGACCTAAATATGCATGTAATGCATCTGGTCCAGCTCCTTCAAGTTCTCTCCAAAAACACAATGATTTCCTGTCTTGCACTAGGCCTGAGTAGCTCAAAGACTGACTTGATGTCTGTGACGTGAGTTTCTGCCATCCTAGTCGGTCCTGACATGATCAACAAGAAGTTCTAGCACTTCCATGATTGTCATCTTTTTATTCCCCTGCTGCTCCTTTCCTGATCTCTGACAGTGACGATATCACATGTACCTTCAGTGTGTGATGTGTTTAGGACTCCCTTGCAGAGAGTATTTATGCCCCCCCCCACTTCTGCTGAGCGTCACTCAGTGTGGGTGGAGTTTGTCCAGGGGACAGAAAAGGTTCCTGTCAAAAGTTGTATGACCATCCTGCTTTCTGGCAGCTTCCTAGTGAAGTAAAGAGAACAGTGAAAGACTGGGTTTGTGTGTGTGTTGTTTAGGTGTGTGTTGTGTGTGTGTATATGTGTGTGGTGTGTTGCATGTGTGTGGTGTGTGTTGTGTGTGTGTGTGTGTGTGTGTGTGGTGAAATATGTCTCATAGGTGCAAGGAAACAAAAAGAATTGGAAATTTTTTTAACCTTTTTACCCTCCAACTTGACTGCCGGTCAAATTGATCCGAACAGTATCAATGTAACAAACAGACCCAGGGGGGCTGCAAATGTGTAAAATGAACCATTTTCATTTTATCAGTGATTCTTCAGAATAGGGACAAAACAGGTCCTATGGATAAAGCACAAAATTTGAATAAAATATACAAATAATATAATTTTCTTCAAATATCTGACTAAACTAACCTGGGTAATGTGAGCACAACAATGTATATTTTTCAGGTATTTGCTGAATATTTTTTTATTTTAAACATTGTAGTCGGTGGATGATGCCTGTAAAAGCCTTTGTCCAGGAGCAGAACTCAGTACATTATAATAGTTTAAAACAATTAAAGAAATACTAAAATTATATATTATGACAATTAAGTATAAGTAGTCATATAAATAATTATAAAAGTATCAGTAAATTGAATTAAAAATAATTTTTATATATTTTCCAACTCCATTGAAATTTGTCCTTAGTTTTTGTCAACACCGTCAGAAATGAAAAGAATGTAAAAAAAATCATGCATTATTGGGGGCAGCAGAACTTCTGAGGACCCCATGACCACTTCCCTTCTCTTCCTTTGCTAATGGGGCAGTTAGCTCTGTTGTTAAGCTATTACTGGGTTGCTTATTTATTCTTAGTTTTTTCTTCCTTTTATTCCTAAGTTTTTTGTCACAACCATGATGTGTCGACACCGTAACTGACATTTTACAAAACTTTGATAAGATTTTGTGAAATAAAAGCTTAATTTTGGTAAAATGTAAAGATTTCATGGACCTGATGAGCTCAATATGGCCTCCTTCAAATGTCATCATATAAATTGAGGTAGTTTGGCTTTTTGTCACCTCCATCAGAGTTTTTCTGACACTTTCAGTGAAATTGTTGTCAAATATCACTTAAATGTGGAGTTAATTCATTTTAATGTATTTTTACATAAATTGCATTACTTCACATGTACCAAGTTTTTCATTTTACTCACTAGTTTGTCACCACCTTCAGTTTTTGTGTCAACTCCGTCAGATGGATTTTTGTGGTTTTTTGTTTTAAATAATAATTATTTTGTTTCTTGAGAAGTAAGTATTTGTCTGCAAAATGATAAAATATCACTAATAGGGTCTTTAAAAATTATTTTTTATGTATTTTTGTCAGATGGTGATGACAACGTTCTAGGTCAGGTCGATTAAAAATGTAATTTTTTTAAAAAATCTTGCAACTGGGAGCCTGTACCTCAGCATCTTTACATTTCCAAAATATTATTTGGCATATTTGTATACATTAATTTGAGAAATAAAAAAAAAATATGAGAAAATTAAAACCCATTTTGTCCCTATTTTCAAGAATCACTGTTATACATAGAGGGCACCTATTAAGACAAATACAAAAAGTTTCATGCAGAAAAAATACTTCTATTTTTTTAACAATTTTTAAACTTTGAATCGGGTCAATTTGACCCGCAACATAATAGGAGGGTTAACTCAGAAAAGGATTATTTTAGTTAGTAATATCAGAAATTGTGGAGTACGCACTATTTAGATCAACATTATAGAGCCCAGAAATGGAATCAAGAATTAGAATAACTATGAACTTGGAATCCAGAAATACATAACAGGAACAGTCACTGCTTAGTTTATATTACTTTTAACCCAGAAAAGAAATTAGATCAGTCACTCTTTAGCTTATTTTATCAGAAACTGTTTGGAAATGGAATTAGATACTTAGCAACCCTGACCAGGATCACTTAGTTTACTTACTTTAGAGCAACATTAGATTAGTTTTCTTTTCTCTTTTTTCTTTTTTCCTTTGGTTGTTATTTTGTTTGTATTTCTTTTTAACTCGTGTAAAGCACTTTGAATTGCCTTGTTGCTGAAAATGTGCTATAAAAATAAAATTACCTTACCTTATTTTACGAAGGGAAACAGTCAGAGAAGTGCAAGGAATAATGGAAATGAGGGACATGACATTGTTTGGTTCAAAGCAAAAGAAACAGAGCACCATGTGAACATCACAAGCATAGCAAGTTAAGGCTCAAGACCAGCATGCAACCATGATAATCAAACTGGAATTCATCACTCAAGACTTTTGTAAAGCATTTTTTAAATTTTAGTAGATGTGCCTGTGTGGCTTCTATGCAGTTACTCTTATTGTTTGTCCATTTTTTCTACCATAACTTTTCTTTCCCTTCACCTTTCTCTCGAATGTGCTTGGACACATATCTCTTAGTTCATTACTGCTTAGTTCACTACTTTTAGAGATTGTGGAGTGCTCATTATATTATATCGACATAGATATTGTAGCTAAATTAAGCTACTTTCATAAATTGTGGAGTACTTATTACACCAACATTTAGCTTTATACTTGTAATATCGGAGAAGAGACCTAGAGAAACTCCTGTTAGTTTACAAAACTAAAAGAAACTTAGAAAGTACCATCTACTTAACAACCCTGAATAAGAATCTGTGTTGTTAACATTTAGCTTTATATTATAACATTTAGCTCTACAAATCTAGAATTCAAGGTTAGATTAGGGTAGATTGCAGTAGGCACTGTTCACATTCAGATCCTACAGTTGATGGCACCAGGAAGGAGCCTTCCGACAAGAAGGTGCCAAGGGTGGTTGCCCATGTCTCATATACCAGTAGCTGCCACTGCACATCCTCTATTTTTATTTTTTTTTTTATTTTGTATCTGTTAGCTTACTGTCTACGAACAAATGCAGTTCAGTTTCATCATTTACATTTAAACAATAAAATATTACAATCATGAAAAAAGCATCAGGTTTGATGCTTCTTGGTCAATGAATGTAGTCGGACTTCATTGTATTTAGGTGAGTGTTGATGCTATGCAGTTTGTTATTGTACACAGAAAATGTTTGTGTGGCTGCCGCATATTTTCATGCCAGGGAAAAAGTGTGCATATATTTACACAAACTTTGATGCAAAGTTCATCTTTATAGATGCTGACTTGTGCGTATAATATGGCTGTATGTTTTTTGTGTGTACGCTGCTATATGCATGAGGCCGCAGGAGCCTGGCAACTGAGGTAATGGTTATACAGTGGCAGGAGGCAGCGCCGCTCTTTTTCCATTCATTTCTATAGAGTTTGCGCGGTGAGGTGACAGTCGTTTGTACTTATCCTGTCGAACGAAAAGTGTAATTCTTTCATGTGAAATTTCTAGCTAGCACACGCAGATGTGAACACGTGGGGTAGTGACACTACACAAGACAGTTGAAAATTGTTCAACTTTTCTGTGTAGAAAGTTGACAGATGTTTTCGCTATCTGTCCTGCGTTTTGGGTTCAGCCCGCGTGGAGGAAAACTGAGGCTTTTAACTTCCTGTGTGTTACCAAGGAAATAGAGGGGAGGAGTAACTCGAGGCCCCAGAGTTAGGTTTTTTGTCATCTCTCAATGACCTGTCCAAGGCTGTTGAAGAAACGTTCCACATTTTGGCGGTTAAAACTTGTGGCCCGTGTAAGGCTGGTCGCCTCAGGACTCCTTATTGACAGGTTAGGATTCTGCTTCATAAATAATGTGAACCAGTCAGGCCCTGCCATCTGCTTCTCATCGCATGTTTGTGGGTGTTAGATGTTATATGTTACTGCCAGTTGATATGCAAACTTTCTGACCTAAATAAAAGAGGAATAGAAAATCAGAGTACACACACACAATTTCAATTTGTCTAGCACCTACACTGGTATTCAATTCTTCTCTTGTCTCCAGGAACTAACCCGTCACATGCTTACCTCACGTGGAGTCAGTCCATAATACTGGTCTGCTGCCTGAGTCAAATAGTCAGCCAACACTTCCTCCTGCACCTCAGAGACTTTGTTGCTGTTCCTATAACCTAAGCTGGGAAGATCACTGGACCCTGTTTTCTCAGCTTCTGCAGTGATTTGCAGTATCTGCTCAGTGTTACATGGCAGATCCCATGCGCCTTCGCAACTGATCTGACTGACTTGCTCTTCTTTGTGTCCTCATCAGATGCCTTTTTTTAAAACATCTGCAGACACACCTCTGTCAGTCTTTCATATCCACTGCCTAGGCATTCTGTAAAATTATTAAAATCAAAATGTTCTTAGTTGTATGTAAGGGGATGGTTGTAACACTTTTTAAAGATGTTTTACAACCATTCCCAACCCTGTCAGCCATGTTTAACTAGCTGTAGCAGCAAAGCGGTTTGAAATTAGCACAGGAAAATGCATCAATTTTGCATGAGAAATTACACTTTCATCTAATGTAAGTCATATGATTTTATCTGCAACAGTACTAAACAAAATATAGTCATGATCAAAAAATTTATTTTCTTACCTCAAAATCCATTTTTTCTCCTTAGTATCTGCATGTGCCTGTTTCCAGCCTTGACAATCACAATATAGGATTGGGGAGGAAGCGGGCAAACACTGAAATGATAACGTGACTCCTATCTTATCCCTGATTGGTGGAACTGGTGGTGTTACAACTCTCCCTATGTTACAACCATACCTTGTCTCCCTATAATAAACAAATTTCACTTTTTGAATGGAATTACTGATTTAAATAAACTTTTTCATTATATTAAAATTTTATGACCAGCACCTGTAAAGAATAAAGTTAAAAAGTGAGATAAAACTGAGTTAAATGCGTCAGTTTGATGTCTACAGGGTAGAAGCTGTTTCTTAGCCTTGTGGTTTTGCTCTGGATGTTCCTTAGCTGTCTGTCAGGAGAGATGCTGAAACAGTCTGTGTGCAGGATGGGTGGAGTCCTTCATGATTTGGAGTAGTGGGAAGGCTGCTCCCCACAGCTTTAACCACCCTCTGCAGACTCATCCACTCAGCAGCAGTGTAGATGCCGTGCTACACAGTAATGAGGGTGAAGAGAATGCTCTCCCTCACACAGCGATAGAAGCTCTGCTTTCGAGACTCTGACAAGTTTGTCAAGCTAAAGGCGTTTTACAAAGATTCTTGCTTGTAAAAAAAAATGGTCCTATTATGCTTATTCAAAAATTCTCACCATTGTTCTGTGAAGGCTGGTTTATCTCTTTTCTCAAATTGAGCGAAGCATTTGATCTACTAAAGTCAAATTAGTTTAGATCAAAAACTTTGTTGAGAAAAATTAACTGCTTTCCAAACTGTCCAAATGACTGAGTAGTGTCTAATACATTTGCATTGCAATCTGTGAATCAACAGTTTACTTCCACCTTGTACAACCTAATAAATGATATCAGGATATCAGAAGACAATGTGAGGCAGATCTGGGTGAAGTGATAATCTATGAGCACTTGATGACAAGAACCATTTTACTCTTTTGAAAGCAGCAATCCCCATCCAGTTTTACCAAATGAATAACAGACATGATGTATTTACTGAAGCTAGAAAAGATTAGATATAAACTAAAAGGAATCACATGACAATTCTCAGTAATGTGAAGCCAATCTCTAAATTATTTTAGGACATTTTATATACCCCTGGATGGGGGAAGCAAATAAGAAGAGAATATTTTTTTCATCTTCCTACCAGGAGAAAATTGCACTAACAACAGCATCACAGGGTTACTTAAACTCTGCCATCAATTAAGGTGTTTTTCTGTAGAGAGAAGAGGAAGTTACAGTTCTTATGGAATAACATAATTTCTGAAACTGAAAATGCAATGATAATAGTATATATATTATAGTTGTGATTAGAACATATGTCTTCCTCTTCACCAGCAAAGTTACTTAAATGTGTTTGGGTAGGGTAAGTGTTAGAGTAGCTCAGGTTTAGTTTGATATTATTTTAGTGACTTCCAGGTTTTTACAAGTAAAATAGTAACAATTAACTAAAACTTTAAAGTTATGTACGTCTAAAGGAATGGATGGGAACTAATCATGAAAAAGCTGTGATACAAGGTCAAAATAAATTGATATATCGTTAAATCATATTAGTAGAAGTAGGCCTGTCGCAATAAATAATAAATCGATTAATCCTGCGATAAAAAAACTTATCGCGATAATATTAATTATCGCGATAAGTGCGATAAGTGCTGAAATGCGCCGTTTCAGCTGTTTGGGATTCCCCTAGGTAATTTCCCATCAGAAAGCAGGAGGAGAATCCGCGCTTTCTGATTGGCTAACTGTCACATTCAGCGTTAACCCCCGTCAACAAAACTTCTTGAAGCGATGTTATCGCTTATCGCTGATAAATCTTTAGGCAATTAATCGACCAGCAAAATCTGTTATCGCGACAGGCCTAAGTAGAAGTTAATTGGCTTGTTTATTGGCTTGAATATAACATGCCAAAATAACATATCTGTTGTTTCTTGAAAAATCTGTCACTGAAAAAAATAAAATGAGTTTAATCAAGAGCTGATGGCGTAACCACATTGTAAGCCAGCCATACCACATGTTTAGTAAAGTTAAAGAACTTTGGTGTTTATGTCTCTGGTCATTTACACAATCTTTTCTCATGTCACAGGAAGACATATTCAAAGTTAAGCCATCAGTGTTCTACACTCAGCCTCAAGACCTTCAGTCAGACCTTTTCAACTCTGAAGACCCATTTAAAACAGACCCATTCAAAGGTTGTTGCACCCTTCACTTTTTCCCTCTCCCTCTTTGTATTATCTTGTCTTATGCAGAAGGCAGCTTCCCTGCCTTCAGTGTTCAGTTCCCTGCACTAATTTCTTTTACTGTCCCATTTCTTAAATTTTCTTATTTCCATACAGAATTTTGTCCTTTTTCGTTGCCAACAGATTTTATTCTTCCATTCTCGCCTTATTGTTTTATTTTACCGTGCATGTTTTTTCTATTTTAGGGACCCATTTGAAAGTGACCCATTTGGAAAGGCAACATCTACATCGACAGGTACTTTTGGACAACTTTTATTTTAGAAACTAATCAAGTCAGATAACGTCAGTGCAGTCATTATTGTCCGTCTGAAAAAAACTTTGCATGGATTATGCTTGATTAGATCTGAACCAAATTTTTTGCCTTCAAATGATGTTGATCTGCCTCCCACTCTGAAATTCTAGTAAGAATTTAAAAGGAGAAAGTTTAGTATCATCCAGACTTTAATGCCCTCAAAGAGATGCCTTTAATCTACCCAGTGGATTGAATTCATAAGCTTTTATGAATAAACATAGCTGAATCCAAACTTGATTGATGATTTCCTAGCTAAACTTCACAGCAGACTAAAAATCTGGAAATCATTTTTTTAAACAAAAAAAGAGAAAGCTTGGAACAAGAACTTGCAGCTTGGTAATAAGTTCATTTTCACAGAATCAGTTGTTTGTATTAAGCTCACGAAAGTGATGACAATCCATTGCTGTATGTCTTTTCTCATTTTAGTCAGGAGATCCTCATAATTGCACTTAGCTGTATTGGTTACATCTTTGGGGATTATATTACCAAGGTATTTCAGTGTGGTTCTGTCCAAATCACACTGCACAACAGATATTGAAAATGTTCTTCTTGAATAGTCAACCTAGTGCAATCTTGCCCCAGTTCATGTTGTTGCTGATACAGTGTGCCTTAATATATGTGTGGCTGACCTTAGAAGAAACGGTGTTAACAATGACATTTATTTCACTAACTGTGGATGTCCTGTCAGTTGTGGTGACAATGGAAATAACACTAAATATTTTTTTGTGAGCCTAAGTTTTGGGGTGCATAGACATGGCATCAGCACTGGGATGTTCTTTACCTTTTTTGGCCATGCCTGAATAATGCATAATTAAATGTTACAATATTTTGCCTTCAGATCCCTTTGAAGGAGACCCGTTTAAAGAAGCAGATCCATTCAAGGCTTCATCAGAAGATTTTTTTAAGAAGACTACAAAGATGGATCATTTTTCCACAACAGATCCTTTTTGTAAAAGTGCCACTTTACCCACTAAGGTATTTGGAATGTTAGAAGTACTACACAGGAAAACCATGACTTGTGTTAAAAATACTTCCTTAACAGCTTAATTTATTCAGAATCATACTGTGTTTATATTGAGGGGTTTTTTGTCTGCAGCAAACAAGTCACTTTGCAGGAGGTGATCCATTTTCTACCAACCTCCAGAAACCCAGAGGATCAGGTACAATTAATCATTAAATGTTACCTTTGCACCTGCTGTGTACACTAGTTTCTTCTTTCTCCGTCAGTTTAGAGTATTGCTCTAGATTTTGGATGATGACTGTTCTGAGTGTTTCATTGAGACATACTGTCTTGGTGTTATCCAAACGTTCATTGTGGTGTTTGTTAAAGCAAAATTTGCCACCAAGCATGGCAAACCTGACACTCCTTGTTCAACTTTGCAGTTAATGAAGAAAAATTTAGTATTATTTATTACATTACATAATATTGATGTGTTTTTTTTAGATTATTCATTGTCTTGATGTGTGTAGCACTGGACCCAACTGCAGCAGGCAGTACACGTAGTTAGTGTGGATGTTTTTTTCCCCCAAAATATTTTGATTGAGATTTTCCACTTTGGAAATACAATCATGTAACTATCTGAACATGTTTTCTTTGTGGTTATTACATGACGATAATTATTTTTTTCAACTCTGAGAAATGAAAACAAAGAAAAAAAAGACAGACATGGGAGAGAAAAAAACAAAATAAGAAAAACTTCTCAAAAACAGGGGTATTCAAACCATTACAAACTGGTTACATGTAAATGTACTCATCTATACAGCATGACACACTGCAGGTTCCAGCAAATCAAAACTCAAACAGTCCCTGTGACAAGTCTAAGTTCTTAATAAAATTAATAAAAGGCCCCCAAATCCTCTCAAAGAGATGCTGTTTGGATTTCCTCATATATATTATTCTTTCTAGCAGCAAATTAGATGCCATCTGCTTTAACCACTACGTGGCACTAGGTCTGCTGACATTTTTCCAGGCCAAAGCAACACATTTTTTTTGCAGCTAATGAGCTTATATCTATAAAATTACATTCTAATTTACTAAAGTTATGCTTCTCAGGGTATGAAGCCAACAGGAACAATTTAGGATCCAGTGAAATTTGCTTTAGGAGAATTATTTCAATTGTATCTTTCACCTCTGTCCGAAATGCATTGATTTGTCTGCATTCCCACATGCAGTGTATTAAAGTCCCTTTAGAATTACACTTTACGCAAAAATCTGGGATGTTACTATTGTATTTATTAACATAAAACACACATTAGTCATTTAAATTGTAGAATTCTAAGACGGCTGTTTATGGACATTGTGTGAGTTTTAATGCAAGCCCTTTCCCAATCCTGTTCCCTGATATTTGATAAGTCCAAATTCCAGTTTATAAGCTTATTTTTTGAATTCTCCAATGAGTTAGAGATCAGCACATTGTAAAAGTCTGAAATTATGCCCTTTCCTGATCTATTCTGAGTAATTAATTTGTCAAGCAATGTAAGGGGAGGTTTGTTAAGATTACTGTAATTTGCTTTAGCAAAGCTTCTCAGCTGAAGGAATTTAAAATAAGGCTTTTTATCTAGCTTGAATTTGGTTTGTAGCTCTCCAAAGGACAAAAATACATCAGAATTTGATGAGTAAAGGTCGCCAAGACTTTTTAAACCTTGGGATGCCCAAAACTTAAATGTTCCATCTGCCCTACCTGGAGCAAACAGCTGATTACCCCATATTGGACTAAACTGGGACATGCCGTTTAGCTCTGCAAGGTATTTTCTAACATCCTGCCAGATTTTAATCATGTTTTTTCAGAATGGGATTAGTACAGTATTATATACCTGTAACTTCTTTAAAGTCTCAGCGTATTAGAATAATGGAAGAGCTAAACTTAAATTATGAGACTCCATTTCTACCCATTGAGGATTATCTATATCTGCAAAATAGTTCTTAGTTGTGTGGCCCAATAGTAAAGTTTGAAGTTGGGGCATTTTAACCCCCCTCTATCAAATGGTAAATACAGCAAAGAGAAACATAGCCTTGGCCTTCCAATGTTCCACATAAAGCCTAAAATAGTTTTTTTTCAGCCAAGTGAATAATTCAGGAGGAGGCGGCAGGGGGATACTTTGAAAGAGGTATAATAGCTTTGGTAGTATACTCATTTTCAGGACATTAACTCTTCCCAATATAGATATAGGCAGGGATGTCCAGTTGCTAATTGAGGCAGCTATTGTTTTCATTAGGATTTGACCACCTGCTGTAGTGCTGGGAAAATCTGAACACCCAAATATTCAAAATGTTCCACTACTTTAAATTGCTTAACTTCTCTGATGGGATTGGTCCTTTCATCTACATTTAATTCCAGGATAGAAGATTTTGTATTATTTACTTTGTAACCTGAGATTCTCCCAAATTCCTGGATCACTTCCATCACCACCGGAATTGACTTTTTCAGATTTGTAAGAAATAAAATAAGATCGTCAGCGAATAGAGAGATTTTGTGCTCTGTGGGGCCCATTGTTATCCCGGAGATTCGTGGATGGAGGCGAATAGCTGATGCTAATGACTCAATT
This sequence comes from Poecilia picta, assembly GCA_033032245.1. Taxonomy (NCBI): domain Eukaryota; kingdom Metazoa; phylum Chordata; class Actinopteri; order Cyprinodontiformes; family Poeciliidae; genus Poecilia; species Poecilia picta. The sequence goes on along the minus strand of CM065356.1, from coordinate 453,614 downwards.
GCCAGAGTGAATAGTAAGGGAGAGAGAGGGCATCCCTGACGACAACCTTTCCTGATTTGAATCACTCTTGAAAATATTTAGTTTGATACTATTTCTGCAGTTGGATTATAATATAATATTTTAATCCATTTAATAAAGTTACTTCTACAATTTAACCTTTCCAATATGTTAAAAAGATAGGCCCATTCAACTCTATCAAAAGCCTTTTCTGCATCCAATATAAGAAGAGCTGCATCATTAGCGTTCTTTTTACACCAAGTAATATTCAGGACCCTTCAAATATTATAATATCCTTGCCACCCGACTATAAACCCATTTTGATACTTACTTATTATGCCTGGCAGAATTCTTTGCAACCGTATTGCCAGTAGTTTACAGATGATTTTGAGATCAGAGTTGAGTAAACTGATGGGTCTCAGGTTTTCACACTTATTTGGGGGCTTACCCGGTTTTGGCAGCAGAATAATTATAGCCTGATTCAAAGAGAGAGGCAGGGTGCCTTTTTTAAATGACTCCATAAACATCTAGAAGGGGAGAGAGCAATTTATCCTTACATTTTTTATAAAGGTCGATGGGGATACCATCAGGTCCTGCTTGTTTACCCGATTTCATTCCTTCAATGGCCCGTGCTAATTCCTCTTTATTTATTTCTATTTATTTATTTCTATATTTAAATCTGCAATGACAGGGATGTGTAGCCCACTAAAAAAGGGATCTAATTACATTTGGTCTAAGTTTCCTTGAGTATCATATAATTTCTGATAATCTTTAAAAGAATTATTAATATCTCTTGGATCTATTACAGTTTTTCCTGTGTTTCAATTGATGTGATCAATGTTGTTCCTTCAAGCTTTTTAATCTGCCAAGCTAGAAGTTTTCCAGCTTTGTCCTGCTGTTCGTAAAAGTTTTGTTTCAATCTTAAGAGGCTGGATGCTGCTCTGAAACTGGACATTTTGTCATATTATGCTCTGAGGATCAGCAGTTGTTTTTTCAACTCAGTATCATTTGTTTGAAAAGCCCTCTCTTGAATGTTCTTTATTTTATTTTATAGAAGCTGCCTTTTAGTCTTGGCTTCCTTGGACTTTTTGCGTGTATAGCTAATAATATGACCTCTAATAAATGCTTTAAAGGCATCCCATCTGGTGGATGCTGTCGTTTGATTTGTGTTCAACTGAAAGAACTCATCAATTTTTAGCCCAAAATATTTAACAAAGTCCTCATCCTGCAGCTATTTATGCTGAAAGCGCCATCTAGGGGCGGGGGTTTCTGGTGAGGTTCTCATCAGAGTAGCTCAGACAGTATGGTGCGTGATCTGAGATCACTATGCTATCATACATACAGTTTTGAATTTTGGATATTAGTTCTGATGAAATTAAGAAATAATCTATTTGGGAGTCTGAAATGTTGCTGAATAACATGAGTAGGCTCTAGTTTGTTGATGAAGTTTCCTAAAGACCAGTCTAAAAGCTTTCATAAACATCTGTATAGTTGTTCTACAATTACTATGTGTCAGATCTGACCCAGTGGATCTATCCATTTCTGGAATCAGGGTGGAATTAAAATCCCCTGCGATTACAAAGCGCCCCTGCAACGATGAAAGTAAGAGGAACAAGTCCTAAAACCCCCCTGAATCATTTGTGTTAGGACCAGACATTAACCAGGTTAATTTTTTCCAGTAGTAAGGAGCCCTGGATTATCAAATATCCAGGGCTCCTTACACAGTCCTTAGTTATCAAACAATGTCTTTGATAACATTGTTTACAAGAAGTGGGACAGATTCATGGACAAAAATTATAACTCCTCTTGCTTGAGAAGAAAATGCTGAAGTGAATACACTATCCTGCCATCTCCTCCTGACCCGCCCCTCATCTTCCTCCACAGGGGCGGATCTACTGGGGTGGCATGGGGTGGCAGTTGCCACCCCAAATGAGAGCCTTGCCACCCCTGTTGCCACCCCAGCTGGTGACTATGAATTCAATAAATAGTTATGGGAAATCGGACATTAAGCGCACAAATCTCTTTTTTCCGACAACATTGAATGCAACACAACATAACCTGACACCTACTGCTGAGTAGTGGGAAGTGCAAGAGAAGGACAGAGCATGAGGCAGCAGCATTGATGGATATATTACTGGACTGGACATTACGTGACTTATCGTGCGCCCTTACTGTCCATTGAGTCTACATTATGGGTAGTCAGAAAATACCACAGTCACGCGAAGAATCTGAAAAATGGACGAAATATTTAACGGTTAATTCAACCTTATGAATTAGATAACAAGGGCTTCAGATTTAACATGTGAGGAAAAAGTTTTAACTTAAAAAAAAACATTGAACAAGTGAGCAGTGGGTCAGTTATACTAGCCTAATTTGCTGGCCTTCTATTGACTCTGATAACCTTAGCATGTGCTGCGCAGTTCGGTGTGTTTTGGTTCTGTTAGCACTAAAACAGGTCAACCCGCCACCAAGTCACCAGTAGAGCAGCTGTTTAAATACAACTTAAAATAAAGAGGAGAAAACTGATGTTTGATAAATTCTCCGCGATACAAATCTATAAACAGTTTTGTTTCTGTTAGTTCTGTCAAGATGCAAGAAGGGGCAAATTTATCTTATATTGTTCAATCGTTTTAATTTAAATATGCTGTAGGAGCCGTAGTTTGATGATCAGTTCGGTTTTTGTCGCTTGTTTAACTTTTAGGAATTGCAGCGGCTGCAGACAGTGCGTCACAATAAAGGTAAAATAAAGCTAATAAACTGGTGAAAACCAAACACCATTTCTATTCTACCTTTTCTTGCTCTGTGTGTCGGTTTTACATGACCCGTTGCCATGGCAACCGACAGACGACAGCTCAACGAGCAGATGGAGCAGAGATTACTGATCAGGGGAATCAACACCAAAAAACAAACATTTCCCACACAAAAAGTAGCATAAACACTAAAACAGAACATTCAGTCTGTTACATTATGTTGTCAGGCTTGATGTCTATATTGTCATTATTAATAAGTTTTCGCCTGAGCACAGCGGTGGTTGATCAGCTGATTTAATAGATAGGCTATGTCTGATAACGAATGATGGCGCTACAAATATTTTTGTGACTTTCTACTTGTCCTTCATTGGGATAAAATGGTTTTCTGGACATAACTTAATGAATCACATAGTGACTAATAGGCGCTGTCCAATCCAGTAATACATATCAATTAGCAGGAGTATGAAAGACATAAAAATAATTAACGATACCATCCATCCATCCATCCATCCATTTTCTTCCGCTTATCTGGTGTCGGGTCGCGGGGGCAGCAGCTTCAGAAAGGAGGCCCAGACTTCCCTCTCCCCAGCCACGTCTTCCAGCTCCTCCAGGAACCCCACGGCGTTCCCAGGCCAGCCGAGAGACATCGTCCCTCCAGCATGTCCTGGGTCTTCCTCGGGGCCTCCTCCCGGTGGACCCTATCCCTAACTCTACCCGGAACACCTCACTGGGGAGGCGTCCATCTTGACCAAATGCCCGAGCCTCAACTGGCTCCTCTCGACATGGAGGAGCAGCGGCTCTACTCTGAGTCCCTCCCGGGTGCCCAAGCTTCTCACCCTATCTCTAAGGGAGAGCCCAGCCACCCTGCGGAGGAAACCGATTTCGGTCGTTTGTAATCGTGATCTCGTTCTTTTAGTCATGACCATAGATGAGGGTGGGAACGTAGATCGACCGGTAAATAGAGAGCTTCGCTTTTTGGCTCAGCTCTCTTCACAACGACGGACCAGTACAGCGACCGCTTCACAGCAGACGCCGCCCCAATCCGCCTCTCGATCTCCCGCTCCCTTCTTCCCTCATTCGTGAACAAGATCCCCAGATACTTAAACTCCCCCACTTGAGACAGGACGACAACAAAGGGCAGCATTGGCGGAGTCCAACTCTCACCTCACCTATTGTCGCTGACGAGATTTAGGGCGGCCATCTTGGAGCGGTACACTGCTCCACTCAGTTATGTGTGGCGGAATCCATCTCTCACCGGAAACTAGACCAACTTACTACTGGCAATGCGTACCAGACTCTGACACTGGTCATACCGGGACCTGACAGCCCGTGTCAAAGGACCCGGTACCCCATACTCCTGGAGAACCACCACAAGGCCCCCAAGGGACACGGTCGAACGCCTTGTCCAAGTCCACAAAACACATGTAGACTGGTTGGGCGAACTCCCAGAACCCTCCAGGACCTGCTGAGGGTGTAGAGCTGGTCCAGTGTCCCACGACCAGGACGAAAACCACACTGCTCTTCCTGAATGCAAGGTTCGACTATCCGACGGACCCTCCTCTCCAGGACCCCTGAGTAGACCTTACCAGGGAGGCTTAAGAGTGCGACCCCTCTGTAATTGGAGCACACCCTCCGCTCCCCCTTTTTAAACAGGGGAACCACCACCACAGTCTGCCAATCCAGAGGAACTGCCCCCGATGTTAATGCGATATTGCAGAGTCGCGTGAGCCAACACAACCCTACAACATCCAGAGCCTTTAGGAACTCCGGGCGGATCTCATCCACCCCCGGGGCCCTGAGGCCACCGAGGAGCTTTTTGACTTGGCGACCTCGTCCCCAGAGATTGGAGAGCCCAACCCAGAGTCCTCAGGCTCAGCTTCCTCAACAGAAGGCATGTTGGTAGGATTGAGGAGGTCTTCGAAGTATTCCGCCCACCGACCCACAACATCCCGAGTTGAGGTCAGCAGCACACCATCCCCACTGTAAACAGTGTTGTATGGAGTGAAAATAGTCTCAAAAAGATTTGTGCATGCGTAACAGGATTTGTGCGTGCGTAATACTTGATTTGTAAAACTTAAAAATAAAATAAACCTTCTCCTACGCCTATACATGTTGAAAAAGTCACACAAATCACCTGTGACACACGCACAAAACTGCATTTACACACAAATCCAGTTCCGAGTGCACAACTATTTTTGAGACTCATTTCACGCCTCTGGAAGCTCCCGGATTTGTGTGTAGATGGTGCGTTTACATGAAGCTGGGACATCTGAGTTTTGCTCGGAGTCTAGTGTTTTTATCCTCTGACGTTTCTCACTGTGCCGAAGTGGCAAATACGTTAGTTCGCTGGAAAACGATACATCTCAGCACTTCCTTATAATGTCCTAAAATTATTTATAGACATATTGTGCGTTTTTGAGCGGTACAGGAGACTAAGTGGTCTGAAAAAGGACCACTGGGTGGCGCAATGGTTCACTGGCCGGAAAATAACCAGGAAAACCCAGAAGCAAGACGGAGCGACACGGTGGTTTGTCCTCTGAAGTAAGTAGGAGCTAAACCTGCAGGCTTTAACTTTTAATGAGACATGGAGTAAATAAATGATTTCAGGTTACGTTTTAAATGTCTGGTATTTTGATACTCTGCCGTCTTCATATGTTTCTGTTAGCGGGAGCTAATGTTTATATCAGCTATGCTACGTTAGCTGTTGAGAGCTAAGCGAGGATTTTTATTCTCTCTCACTCAGTTTGTGTCTTTAATCCATAAAAATTGTCTGTGTGGTTATTACAGCTTCTGTTTTGTCCAAAAGGTTCCAATCAAATTCCCAAGTCATGTTGCTGACTGATATTTGTATATATAGTTTGTGAGACATTCTGATTTGCCTTTTACTTTATTTACCAAGTGAATAAAATTAAATGAAATAAATTGCCTTTCGATTCTAGTTTATTGATTTTCTATGTTTATAAATAACATTTTATATTTATCTCCACACAGGACAAAATGGCCGACTGATGGATTGGTTCTGGTGTTATTTCACTTTCTGGAGCATCAAGATGTTTCTGATTTCTTCTGATCCGATGGAGCTGCTGCAGGAACTCACTGATCCTCCAACAGGATCCTCAGATACAGACATCGATGTCTGGTGTCCTGCAACATTTAGATACATCCTGGTCCAACACACCTGAATTAAATGGTAGCTTAGGACAGTCAAGTTCTCCAGAGTCATGCTAATGACGTCTGACCTCATGATTTGACTCAGGTGTGTTAAAGAAGAGACATCTAAAGATTGGAGGACACCGACCCTTATGAACTGGAGTTGAAGCCCTGCTGTACAATTGTCATTCAATCGTAATCACATTTACCTGCATACAGTGGAAACTTTACCTGTGTTGAAGTAGATGAGGAGTTTACATACTGTATATTTATTTAAGGGTCCAGACACAAACAGTTTAATCTGAAGATTCTGGAGGATGTGTGAACAAGTCTGTCACCATGAAACATCATAAAACTATATCAACCTGGGTTAAAGTTAAGACTGAAGACAGATTATCAAATCCTCGCTTAGCTCCCTACAGCTAACGTAGCATAGCTGATATAAACATTAGCTCCCGCTAACAGAAACATGAGGGCAGAGTATCAAAATACCAGACATATAAAACGTAACCTGAAATCATTTATTTACTCCATGTCTCATTAAAAGTTAAAGTCTGCAGGTTTATGCTCCTACTTACTTCAGAGGACAAACCACCGTGTCGCTCCGTCTTGCTTCTGGGTTTGCTGGCTATTTTCCGGCCAGCGAACCATTCCGCCACCCAGTGGTCCTTTTTCAGACCACTTAGTCTCCTGTACCGTTCAAAAACATAGAATATGTCTATAAATAATTTTAGGACATTATAAGGAAGTGCTGAGATGTATCGTTTTCCAGCGAACTAACATATTTGCCAATTCGGCACAGTGAGAAACGTCAGAGGATAAAAACACTAGACTCCGAGCAAAACTCAGATGTCCCAGCTTTTACTAGCATGTAAACGCACCATCTACACACAAATCTTGGAGCTTCCAGAGGCGTGAAATGAGTCTCAAAAATAGTTGTGCACTCGTAACCGGATTTGAGTGTAAATGCAGTTTTGTGCGTGTGTAACAGGTGATTTGTGTGTACTTTTTCAACATGTATAGGCGTAGGACAAGGTTTATTTTATTTTTAAGTTTTACAAATCAAGTATTACGCACGCACAAATCTTTTTACACAAGCACAAATCCTGTTACGCACGCACAAATCTTTTTGAGACTATTTTCACTCCATGGTGTTGGTGCTGCACTGCTTCCCCTCCTGAGACGCCGGATGGTGGACCAGAATCGCCTCAAGGTAGGAAGTCTTTCTCTATGACCTCTCCAAACTCCTCCCATGCCCGAGTTTTTGCCTCAGCGACCCGAGCCGCATGCCGCTTCGCCCCCGGTACCCATCAGCTGCTTCTGGAGTCCCACGGGCCAAAAAGGCCCAATAGGACTCCTTCTTCAGCTTGACATCATCCCTCACCGAAGGTGTCCACCAACGGGTTGAGGTTGACGCCGCGACAGGCACCAACAACCTTGCGGCCGCAGTTCCGGTAAGCTGCCTCGGCAATGGAGGCACGGAACATGGTCCACTCAGACTCAATGTCTCCCACCTCCCCCGGAACGTGTTCGAAGTTGTGCAGGAGATGGGAGTTAAAGCTCCGTCTCACAGGGACTCCACCAGACGTTCCCAGCAGACCCTCACTACACGTTTGGGCCTGCCAGGTCTGACCGGCTTCCTCTGCCACCACCGGAGCCAACGCACCATGATCATGGTCAATGGACAGCTCCACACCTCTCCTCACCCGAGTGTCCAAGACATACGCCGCAGATCCGATGAAACGATGACAAAAACAATCATTGAAGTGCGGCCTAGGGTGTCCTGGTGCCAAGTGCACATATGGACACCCTTATGCTTGAACATGGTGTTCGTGATGGACAATCAGTTCGTGATGGACAAGCACAGAAGTCCAACAACAGAACGAGTTCAGATCGGGGGCCGTTCCTCCCAACCACCCCCCTCCAGGTCTCACTGTCGTTGCCCACGTAAGCGTTGAAGTCCCCCAGTAGAACAAGGGAGTCCCCAGGAGGGGCATCTCCAGTACCCCCTCAAGGACTCCAGAAGGGTGGGTAATCTGAACTGCTGTTCGCCCGTAAGCACAGACAACAGTCAGAACCCGTCCCCTCACCCGTAGGCGGAGGGAGGCTACCCTCTTGTTCACCGGGGTAAACCCCAACATACATGCGCCAAGATTGGGGGCAACAAGTATGCCCACTGCCCGGCGCCTCTCACTATGGGCAACTCCAGAGTGGAAGTACATCCAGCCCGTCTCAAGGAGACTGGTTCCAGAACCAGAGGCATGCGTCGAGGCGAGGCCGACTATTTCTTTTTTTTTTTTTTAACTTTTATTTAAACAATTCCTTAACATAATTCATTCTTATGTATTTTTACATTGCAACACATTTATAGATATGACATTCAAACAATGTTGTATAAAGTATTGAAATCTCAGAGTCAAGTAAAAGTATCATACCTCTCCAAAATATGACTTTGTAAAAGTCCAAGTCACTGACTGAAATGTTACTTGAGTTAAAGTCTTAAAGTATTTGAATTTTCTTGTACTTAAGTATGGAAATTACTGTAAAAATGGATGTACTCAAGTAATGTAATGAAAAGAATAAGTAAAAAGTAAAAAAGTTTGAAGTTTGAATGACATTTTTTATATTTTGGTAAACTTGTCAAATACAGTTAAAGTAATGTACACAACCAAGTGCAGCAAAATTAAACCTGCTAATAGATAAACCTGCAGCAATCATTTGGTTAAGAAAATTAGGTGCTTTACCTACAGCACCAGGTTAACATAACCTGCTTCACAACTGAACCAGCTTCTTAGTTTCCCCTCCAGGCAGAAAATATAAAGTTTTTGTAAGCCTTAAGTTTTCCCTTCAAGTAAGTTCAGGGCTGAAACTGAGAAAAATAGTCAGTACAGAAAATGCGGCCAACATGACGAAAAAAAGCCGTTACGATTAATTACTCTACTTCACAAACTATTGGTGCAACAACTGGTCATTATGTGGCATTAGGGACATGTGGCTGCTGCTCATCGCGAGACTTGCTTTGTGTTTAATGGGAGAAGCGAAACAGGTGTTTCCTATTGGTGGTGATGAACAAGCCCAGGCAAGGAGGCTACCGACTTTGTAGCAGTCAATCAGTAGGTGGAGTCAAAACACTGGCATTTCTCTTTTTCGCTTTTTTGTAACGAGTAACTAAACCACACATTGAAAATGTATCGGAGTAAAAGTATGCAATTAAGTTCGGAAACATAGTGAAGTAAAAGGGAAAGTTATCAAAAATTTTCATAGTCAAGGAAAGTATGAAGTTCTCCAAAATATACTTAAGTAAAGTAGTGAAGTCTTTTTACTTTACTATACAACACTGCATTCAAACATATATCTTCTAAAGCTCCACCTTTCCCCTCTCTCCTTACAATATTACAGAAAATCAAGTTTTTTGTTCCAGATATTGATTTACAGAAGTCCATCTTTTATTATAAATGTCCTTCCGCAACCTCAGAGTTGCTGTAATATCCTCCATCAGGTTGACAGTCTTCAGCCTCTGAATCCATTGTTCCAAGGTAGGTGAGTGTGGTTTCAACCAGATCACAGTGATCACCTTATGAGCAATCAACACACCAGGGCTCTCAGCATATATTTAGTAACCTCTGTCGGAACATTCACCTCTTCTAGAATCACTTTATGGATTTTCCAGTCCATAGTCAAATTTAGTATTTTTCATATTTCCCTTTTTACCGACTCCCAGTAACATTTCACCTTTGGACATTCCCAAAAAATATAGGAAAAATCTTCTATCTGTCCACACGTCCACCAGCAGAGATTACTGGCCTTATTATCATAGCTGGCTATCACTATTGGTGTCCTAAAAAATCTCATTTTTATTTTCCAGCTAAACTCTCTCCAGTTTGGACTATTCAGACATTTATGCCAATTATCCCAGAGTTTTTTCCCATTCTGTGTCCTCTACCACCACGTTTAGTTCCAGTTCCCATTTGTTCTTGACGTCTAGAGTTGTCTCTTCCTGGTCAATTTGTATTCTCTGGTATAGAGCTGAAACAATCTTTTGAAGATCTTTTTGGTTCTCCACCACATCAATCCAGTATTGTTCAAAATCTGTGGGACTCTCTTTTAATTTGTCTATTTCTTTGTGTTTTTGAAGGTAGTGTCTAATCTGAAAGAATCTGAAAAGATCCATGTTAGCGATGTTATATTCATTTTGAAGTTGCGAGAAGGCTTTTAATGTTCCTGTAAATAGTTGGTAGATTGTAATTAAGCCTTTATCTGCCCAATCACTGAATCCCCTATCCATTTTGTTAGGTTAAAGTCAGCTATGCCATCTATTCTAGCTGCTCGTGACAAGGAGAGTGGTAGCTTCAACTTCTTCCGAACTCTGTCCGACACTCTCAAAGTAAATACCACCCACTCATTTTGAATCTTAAGTTTTCGCCATTGATTTCTACTTTAAAATGGTACATCTGTTATCGAGATACTCCCTACTACCGAGCTCTGCTCCAGCTGTACCCACGTTGTATCCATATCCAGTCTAATCCATTCAACAAGTGCCTTAGCTGTGCTGCCCAGAAATAACTTTCCAGATGTGGAAGAGTCAGGCCTCCCATGCTCTTTGAAGAACACATAACCTTAAGTCTCACTCTTGGACGTTTGTTTTGCCAGACGAATCTCGATATAAGTCTGTCTAGTAACTTGAAGGTGGCGTTAGGAACCATGATTGGGAGGGAGTGAAAGCGGAAAAGAAGCCGTGGTAGCACATTCATCCTAATTGTTTCCACCCTGCTAACTAAAGATAGTGGGAGAATCTGCCGTCTTTCCAAATCCTTTTTAATTTGAGATCTAAGTGTGCTATAATTAGCATTGTATAACTGAGAAGAATTATTGATCATGTATTGCTCTCGTCTATTATTCCTTCTATATGTCATAGTATTTTTGGCCAGTATATCTCATAGCACCTTCTACCTTATAAGTATTTTGTCCAGTGCTTCCCTGCTTCTTTTAAGTTTTTCCAGTGTCTCCTCTTTTCTATCTCTTTTTATGGGTTTGTTCTAATCTTTTCACTTCATTCTCTAGGTCCTTTACTTCCTGTGCCTGTTGTTTTTTTAATATACTTGCCATTTCTATACATTTACCCCTGATTACTGCCTTAGCTCCATCCCACAATATCGCCCATGACACTGCCCCATTATCATTCAAGCGAATGTATTCATCTATTATTGTCTTCATTTGTTCTTGAGCCTGTGGATCATTCAGCATGGAGACATTCAGTCTCCAGTATTTAAAATGTTTTTCTTTTTTAACCTTTAATGTTATTCTAACTGGTCCATGGTCTGACAATGTTATAGGTTCCAATAATAATAATAATAATAATCAATCTTGAGTATGAACCATGCACCTTTGAGAGGAATGTGTAATCCTTGCCCTGTGGTTTACATGCCCTCCAAGAATCTTCCAGTCTTAAGACCTCTAACAGATATTTCAGGACTTTCGTTTTCCTGCCCAAAGGGCCCTGATCTGACGGCAGTTTGTCTTGTTTTGGATACAAAACACAGTTAAAGTCTCCTGCCAAAATTATTACACCTTCTGAGTCTTTTGCTAAGACAGAAGCTTTTCTACAAAAAAGTTTGGATCTTCTTCATTTGGGGCATATATATTCATTATTGTTATATCCATCCCTTCTATTGATCCCACCACCATCACATATCTCCCCTGCACATCTTTAACCTCCCTCCACATTGAAAAGTAAGTTGTTCGGCTTAATAATATTGCCACTAGTTGCCTCTACTTTTTGGACAACTGGCAAAGAACACCTGGTCTACCCATTCTCTTATTAATTTCTTGTGTTCCACATCATTAAGGTGAGTCTCTTGTAATAGCGCTATTGAACTTCTAAGCGATTTTAATTGAGCTAATATTTTTTCCTCTTTGTCAGATGACCCAGCCCCTTCGCATTATAACTCACAATATTTAAATCACTCATAACAAACAACTCTCCTCACACTGTCAACCTCCTCCTCTACTTTTCGATCCTTCAAACTTAATTCTAAATGTTGCGTCATATCCATTTTTGACTCGTGTTGGTCACTCAGAGTGAGCATGAACATGTCAAGGAACAAGAACATAGTAACATAAAAGCTATTTGAACAAAATAAGCCCCAAAAACTCCCATCAATCCTACTGGCTATGATGAGACCACATATAACCTGTAGTGGCCGCCTCCTGACCAGCCCTCCATGTAACCAAGGCAGAGCACCGTGTGCCCATAGTTGCTCTGGGGAAAAGGCACTAAGTGCAACCCAGACCACAAACCAAAGAAAAAAAATAATTCCCTGGTGAGAATTGGAATGACAATAGTAGCGCACGGTGATATGAACTACCTGTGAGATATTAAACATTTGAGATATAATTTCACTATACAAAGTAACTTTGGCTATTTCTATAGCATCTTCTTCTCCCCCTTAATAATTTTTCTCAAAACATACCTTAAAGTCCTCATGAACTCCACTGTTTATGAACATTTTCCCCACCACAATCTTAAATGTAAACCTTTAAATCCGCATCCAGTAACCCCCCTTTTCCATGTCTCTGTTGTTGACTCGATCCAGGCCTCTTTGGAGAGCTCCGCTTCCATCTTCTCTCTCTCACTCATCTGTACTGAGATATTTAACTTCTCTAAAGTCTGTATCGCGTCAAGAAGAGTGGGGAAAGTTTTCAAGCCATTTTCCAAGTCAATTCTGAGTTGTGCAGAAAAACGACATTTTGCCTGTATTCCTTTTTCTTTAAGTTGCTTGATTACACTCCGCAGTCTCACTCTCTTCTTTTGGACTTCCGGAGAGAAGTCCTACTCAAAGTATATTCTTTTCCCTTGGATGACGATTTGTTTTTGTGACCATGCCCGTTGTAGCACCGCTTCTTTTGAGGCATAATCTGTGAAGCCGACGATGATGGAGCACGGCGGATTTGTGTCACCTGGCCTGGATCCCAGTGCTCGATGCGCCCTTTCAATACTTAAGTCCTCCTGCAGCAGAAGCGTGTTTCTGATTATATCCTTTACGAAGCCGACCATGTCTTGTTTCTCGCTTCCCTCCGGAACTTGATAGATTCTGAGATCGTTATGGCGCATACGGTTCTGGAGGTCATCACGTTGGTTAGTGAGTAAAGCTCACGTCTCACCATGTACTGAAGCAGTCTCTCGTTTCTCTGGCTAATGTCTTCCATCGCGCCGGTCCTATTCTCCGTTTCCTCCAAACGTTGCTCCAGCATATCCGTGCACTCTCTCAAGTCTCTTACTGATGTTTCCAGTCTTGTAAGAGCGGCTTTCGTTTCAGCAAAAGTTTTCTGATTCTCTTTCCTCAACTCCTTTAGCTCACGCAGAACTTCGGTTATCGTGTCATTAGCTTCATTAGCTTTTCTTCTCTCGCTAGCTGCGTTGCTAGCCTGCTGCGAGTCTTTCTTCTCTTTGGACTCTTTTTGGTCATTTTATTGTTTACCAGCAGTGTTTCTTGTCGGCATCGTCTTCTTATTTGCAGTTTGTCTTAAGGGGGTAACCATAAAGTTATATAATTTGCCAATTATTCATCAATCTCACGGGAGCCTCCACCCAATGCAACCGTCTCAGAACATGGCACCACCGGATGTCAGGCCGACTATTTCTAGCCGGAACCTCTCAGCCTTGCACACTAGCTCCGGATCCTTCCCCACCAAAGAGGTGATGTTCCACGTCCCAAGAGCTTCTGCAGCGGAGGATCAGACCGCCAGGGTCCCCTCCCTCGGCTGCCGCCCGTTACATACAGCACCCAACCCCTCTGGCCCCTTCGAGAGGTGGTGAGCCCAATGGAAGGGGGACCCACGTCTCCTCTTCGGGCTGAGCTGTGGGTAAAAGCCCGGCCACCAGGCACTCGCCATCGTGGCCCACCTCCAGACCTGGCTCCAGAGTGGGGTCCTGGTGACCCGCATCTGGGCGAAGGATCGCTAGATCCAAAGTTGTTGTGCATCATAAGGGATCTTCAGGCTGTGCTTTGTCTGGTTCCTCACCTAGGATCTGTCTGCCTTGGATGACCCTACAAGGGGCATAAAGCCCCAGACAGCATAGTTCCTAGGATCATTGGGATACTCAAACCCCTCCACCACAATAAGGTGGCAGCCCGAGGAAGGGCTAACTAAGTTTTCGCCTGACCACCACGGGTGGTTGATTAGCTAATTTACTGATGACTTTGTGGGCGGGTTGGCTTAGTTTAGCGCTAACGGAACCAAAACACCGAACTGCGGAGCACATGCTAAAGTCAATAGAAGGCCAGCAACAGTTAGGCTAGCATAACTGACCCACTGCTCACTTCTTCAATGTTTTCTTTAAATTAAAACTTTTTCCTCACCTGTTAAATCTGAAGCCCTTATGGCTGTCATAGCATGGAATTAACAGCTAAACATTTCGTCCTTTTTTCAGATTATTTAGGTGATTGCAGTATTTTCCTTACCACTGATATTCCTGACTCAATGGACAACAATCACGATAAGTCACGTAATGTCCAGTCCAGTAATATATAAATCCATCAATGCTCCTTCTCTTGCACTTCCCGCTACTTAGCAGTAGGTGTTAGATTACATTGTACTGCATTCAATGTTGTCGGAAAAAAGAGTTACATGTGCTTAATATCCGATTTCCCGTAACAATTTATTAAATTCATAGTCGCCAGCTGGGGTGGCAAGGCTCTTGTTTGGGGTGGCAACTGCCACCCCAGTAGATCTGCCTCTGCGAATGGGTGTTAAGCCTTTTGTTACCTCCTCGTCGGTTTTCTTGTGGATCTTCTTTAGAAACTCACTTGCAGCCGCTGCTGTTTTAAAAGCGTGAGTTTGGTCCTGATAAGCTACCAGCAGCTTGGCTGGGTGCGCCACCCCGTGGCGCAATCCCAGTTTGCGCAGCTCCGTTTATATCGGGTCAAACTGCTTCTGAAGCTGGATTAGACCCGCCGCGGTGTCTGGGTAGAACTGGACTTGCAGATTCTGGTAGCGAATGTCAGTATTAGCCCTTGATGCGAGAGCAATAAGCTGTTTATCATTGTAGCTGAGAAATCTCATTATTAAAGTGCGAGGCGTTGCGGTGTTTTCCCTCCGGAGTCCAATTCGATGAGCTCTTTCCACGGTCACCGCTCCAACACCGAGGGTCTCCGGCAGCCACTTTTCCAGTAACTCACATGAATTTTGTCCTTCAGCTCCCTCTGGCAGGTTGACCAGCTCAGGTTGTTTTTGTCTCGACCTGGACTCCAAATCCATAATTTTATCTTCCATGTCGTCTTTCACCCTGGACTCTAGCATATCCACCTTAGCTCAAAGCGTTTTTTCTCATTCTACACATCAGAAATGCGTGTTTTGGTTTCTCTAATTCACTGAGCACAGTCATTTATCTCTGTGTACTCTGTCGATGGAGTCCAGAATTTCATCAAATCTAGAGAAGAAGTGCTTTTGGATCAAATAAACAACAGAGAGTATTTCATCCACCTTGCTGCTTTGAGACTTCAGGTTCTCTTCTCTGTCTGCGGCGGCCATTGGAGCTGAGCATGAGCTAGCATTAGCTTTTAGCATTTCACCTCAAAGATGATAATCCGTCAGTTTATGTTGTTTTGCTATTTTACTTACTTCTTGGGATGCCTTTGCTGCTTTGGGCATTATTCCGATCACCCGCGCTCACTGGCCGTTTAGTTCGTTTTGAAAGGAAGGTATTTTAGGTAAAATCTTTGACAAGAACAGCAGAGCGGTGAAAGCACGTCTTTTCACCTGGCCGCCATAACCGGAAGTCAATGTGGATATTTTAATGAAGAAAATTAACTGACAAAAATCCAACATCCAGGGGAACAAGGAAATCCAAAACACAAAAAAACCACAGATATGAAGGTAACAAAGGTAATGACTAGCAACGTGGTGAGCAGGTTGACAAAATTGACTGTGTGACTAAGATGGAGGAGCTTAAATACTGGGAGGTAGCAAATGGAACAATGGACCTAACTAGATGAGATGAGTGACTACAGGTGTTAGTAGTTAGGACAGGAACTGGCTGAGGGGCAGGGAGAAAACAGAGCTGAAAGTACTAATAGTACAGAAGACACACATTAAGACTAAAGAAAATCTGATAAACTATAAGAGAGAAAGACATGAGGGAAACCATAGCCGAACCTAAATAGAAACAAGACTGATCTAACAACAAGAACTAAGGATATAGAGCTAGAAATACTAGAAGACCTAAACAAAGAAATAACCTAACTGGAATCACTAAGGAAAGATGGACAAGGAAAACCGACATAAAAGAACTTAAGCTAAAGTAACCAGATTAGAAAAGCTAGAAACACTACAGGGAGAAGTTAGAAATAATGAGTATCTAGGAGGATTAAATAAAAATAAACTATAGTCACTAAAGAAAGCTCAACATGGACTCAGACATACATTAATAACAGAACCTAAGGTAACCAAAGAATAAACATAACTAGAAACACAATGAAAGACTGAAAATAAGGAAAGCAACAAGACAATCACACATAATAACCTCAAATAATAAAATTGAAATGACCAAAAAGGGCTAACCTAAAGTGAACTAAAACATAATGATAAATAAGATGCAAAAGCGAAACCAAAAACCCAGAGTCCTGACATTCATACATTTTGATAGCCCTAATTTAAACCCGAACCAGGTCTAGATAATTGACATTTTTGCCCCTGCCATTTTAACGAGCTCTCCCCTTGCCTCTCAGCCATGCTGCTTCCTGCTTGCTCTGTTTTGATGCCAGACGATTATGTCATCAACAAGCATTTTTTTCGGTTAGCCTGTAGGCTGCAGACCTCATAGGCCAAATTACTATAATTTCTACAATATACTGTATTACTACCGTATTACCGTATTACTTATAGAAAGTGTTACTACTATCTACAATGTTTAAAAGTGTGGGTTTTTTTGGGGAAGTTTTTTTTTGTTTAAGGTTTTATTGGCCTTTATTTGATAGTTAATTGACAGAAAAGTTGGTAATGGGAGATGGGGAAAGATATGCAGCAAAGGTCGCCAGGCCGCGAATCGAGCCTGCGATGGCTGCATCGAGGACTAAGGTCTCCATACATGGATTCTGCTTAACCCCTGCGCCACCACAGCACACCTTTTTTTGAGAAGTTTGAACCATTCTTCCACCACAACCTTCTTCAGGTCCGACACTGATGTACGATAAGTAGTTCTAGTTGACAACCTGCGCTATATTTACACTCAAAGATGTGTTGTCAGGTCAAGATCAGGGCTCAAGGTCATATGAAACTGACTCATTCATGTCTTAATAGGTCTTTTTTTGTGCATGGTCATGTTTAAACAGAAAGGCACCATCTCCAAACTGTTCTCACAAATCTTGAATCAAAAATCTTCAGATATCTTTAGGAGTTTATTTCACTGGTTACCATGTTATTTTCAGATTTGTTCTCAACACTGGACCCCTTTGGGAGTAGTACGTTCAACAGCGCCACAAACAGCTGCACTGGCTTTGCAGACTTCAGCCACATGTCAAAAGCCAGAGACCCCTTTGAAGGAAGGGCCAACTGGCTTCCAGATTGTCAGAAGGTATTGTACTCATGTGAATGTTTCATCTTTATTACTTTATGCAGATTTCTATATGGCTCAGAATGAAATTGTCACCATTTTTAGTAAACCATGAACAAGTAGGACCAAACTGTTAATATTGTTGGTTAAAAAAGAAATTGAGATGGTTTAACCTGAAGTCACATATAAAATTTATATAGGGCTGTTAATCAATAGAAAAATGTAATTTTTCATAGTTGACTCACAATTAATTACAAATAAACTGAAGGTTTTTAAAAATTTGGTAACACTTTATTTGACGGGGTGTGAATAAGACTGACATGACATGAATATTTATGACTGTTGTCACAGAGTGTCATTCGGAAATTACATTTTTAATACAAAGTTGACATTCGAAATGTCTTTGTTATGACAACTTGACATTAACCAAGAAATCGTGATCTGTCATAAATTTGTTATAAAAGTGTTACCGATTAAACTTTAAAAATTATATAGCTTTATCTGGTGATATTATATTGCTCTGCCATTTTGTTTAGTCTTAAATTTCTAATTGATCTGAAATTTTACAGCAAGATGTCAACAAAGCACTTATGAACTTAGCATTTGAAACATTAAGGCTGTTTTAAGTAGTGCAATACACCATCTCCACCAGTGAGAGGCAGTAGTGCATGAACAGGCGTGCAGTGTGTTGGTGAAGAAGAAATCTTCCATAATGGTCAGACCTCCTGTTTAAAAAGAAGCCGAAGTTTATCACCTAATACATATGAGGTATGTGTCTTATTAACTTTACATTTCCTTTGAGAGAATAACATTGACTATGTTCTCTTTCTTTTTAATGTAAGCTATGAGCAATTCAAGCCAATCCTACCTTACTGTAAGTTAATGTTAGCTAAGGTTATTAAACTCCATTACTCTATGGTCAGCCTTTAATATTAAACATATTTTAAAGACAGGCAAATAGGTTTTTTCCCTCCAATTTTAATCCAACAAATTAAAAGCTAATATTTTAGTCAAAGTTATCCTTTATGTGCATTATTTAGCAACTTGGCTGACGTGAAATGGTGCTTGTGTTCTTTGCTTTGGCAACTTTTGCTACATGAAGACCCATTTTAGCCTGAGTCAGTGTTTCTAAATTCCGGTCCTCACGCCCCCCTGCCCTGCATGTTTTAGGTGTTTCCCTTCTGCCACACACCCACCTGGATTGAATCTGTGGATGATTAACAGGCTTCTGTAATACTTGATGGTCATGCAAGCATTTGAATCAGCTGTTCTGGAATAGAGGCGCATCTAAAACATGCAGAGCAGGTGGACCTGAGGACTGGAATTGAGAAGCACTGGCCTAAGTACACATGGTGGGGGAGTCAAAGTTGGCTAATAAAGACATACTACAGGTGTGGAGGATGATAATGAGGATGAGAGAAAGAAGTCCCCGTTTTACCAAAGAGAAAGAAGCAGATGAAATATTCCCCAAGAAAATTAGATAAGTAATTTTTGTGTTACTATTTTCTCCAAGTGAAGAGGGGTGTGAGGAGACATGTTAGTGGGGAAGCAGTAATCAACATCCACCAGCTAAGTTTGTCATGATTTGTGGATGTGGTGTTGAGGAAAGACGCAGGTAGGCCCAGGTAGACATGATAAAGAAATTATGATTTAATGATAGATCCAAGAAACAGTCCAACAAAGCAGCACAAGGGAAAAGACAACGGACTTCTGACATGAGACATGATGGGCCTGACAAGAGACAAAGACAACAGGTGGGTCTAAGTACACAAAGGAGGGTAATCAGAGACTCACAGGGGAACAGAACTAAATAACCACAGAAAACCGGAAACTAAATATACAGAAAACGGACCACCGCAAAGTTAACAAGTTATGTTTTAGACAACTAATTGTTGTCAAATGCAAATCTAGTGTTTAATCTATTTATTTATTTAAAACTCTTTAAACCATAAGCCAGAATATCTGGCTGTAAATAATTTTGAATGCTCATTAAGTGAAAAGATACACTCGTGTGCCTAAAACTATACATTAAATGATGTAATCTGAATAATAACAGGCTATATTGATTTCTGCCAAATATTTGATCAGAATAATTTTGTTCAGCTCCAGTTATTATGCTACTTGTATTAAGAAATAATAGTATTGCACTTTATAACAATCAGTCATGTTACCTAGACATTTGTCTACCATTCTGACAGTGTACAGAAAGAGACATTTTTGGAATGGTATTTAAATAAATGTTGAATTAAGATCACATTACATTTTTGGTTTATTTGTTTTTGTTTCTTTTCTGAAGTGACCACAATGGATTGAGTCATCACCCACTATGAGAATGTCCAGAAGAGATTCACCAAGTTTGAATTTATGAAAATGCTTTCACCATGATTAACATTGACCACAACCATTGCAAGAACAGCTGTAATTTCTGAGCCTTTCTGGACACCTTCAATGAGCTGCCAGACAAGAAGAAGATCTCCTGTTTTCAGAGCATTACAGGAAGGCTATTACGAAGGAGAGGCTGACATAATCAGCCATCTCCTTAAGTTACAGAATAAGTAATTCTGTTCTAGTTTTTTAATCATTATTTCAGAGTTACAATATATTAACCAGAAGTTAACCCCTTTGTTTGAAGAGCAAGTTATCTTTTGTTTTATTCCATTGTACAAAGGGTTTGTTCTACATCTATGATGGTAGTAATAAGTAGTTCAGTGTGTTTCACTTCAATTGAGGTAATAATTAACATTAACGACTCTGTTAGCATAGCATTTGACACTGTAATGACACTAAATGACATCTTCATAACTGGTGCTACTTGTTCCACTTGATGTAAGAGGAATTATTAATGACTGTTATTAAATCATTTGACAGTGTAATAAAGTTTAATGGAATCTTTATTGCTGGTCCTTTTTCTGCGTTATTTCAGGTAGGGGGAAATATTAATTACTGTTTTGTTAATGGTTTTGACGGTGTAATAACACATTTTATGACATGATGATTCTTGGTTAATGTCAAGTTCTCAAAACAGCCATTTTTGTCTAGGTCAGCAACCCGCAGCTCTAGAGCCGCATGCGGCTC
The DNA here is from genome assembly GCA_033032245.1 of Poecilia picta. Classification (NCBI taxonomy): domain Eukaryota; kingdom Metazoa; phylum Chordata; class Actinopteri; order Cyprinodontiformes; family Poeciliidae; genus Poecilia; species Poecilia picta. The sequence goes on along the minus strand of CM065356.1, from coordinate 433,091 downwards.
TTTAGCTCTGCTCTGGAGCTTTTTCAAAAATGTTTGAAAATAGAAAAAGATGGGGGTGGGAAATAAATATTTTTGTTTTAATATGGTTTCTGTTGGAGGACAGATATGACAGTCATTTTTAATGTTTTCCAATGCTATAAAAATGTGTAGAATAAATGTAAAATTTCAACATTTCCTTCAACAAAGATTGCGTCATAACCTGTGACACGCTTATTTCAGCTGGGCGTGGTGTGAGGCAGGGAGCTGTTGTAAACAATCTAAGTCCACCTCACTGCAACAAACAGGAAGTGGCGGGACGGACCACTGTCAGTCTTGTACCTTATTTGGAAATGAGACCATTGCACTCCGGAAGTGAAGGGGGCGCTATTTCCTATATTGTCGTTTTTATTTTCTTTTAAAATCTGTGATATACTTTCACCTTTAGGAAGCAGTTTCACTCTCAGAATGTATTTGAACTTCTCTCTTTTATTTACTTTGGTGCAACTCCAGTTTTTAGCAAATTCTGTAGCTTTCACTGTACTTCTAAATCTGCTCCTTAGTCGCATCTTTTCGGGCTTGCAACTGCCTACAGTGGCATGGGGGTGGTAACACAACTAATTAATCTAATTGCATTGCTAAATCAGAATACCACAACGTCTTTATTATTTACTATTAATTCTGGCATTATAAAACAACATATTTTTTTCATTAAGGATGTAGAGCTAATTAAATGACAATACTTTCATACATTATAAATAATATCTAGATATCGCCATCACTTATAGGAGGAACAAAAAAATAAGACATGAAAAACAATATGATCAACTATAATAAGGCTGCACAATGGCGCAGTTGATAGAGCTGTTGCCTTGCAGCAAGAAGGTTCTGGGTTCGATTCCCGGCCCCGGCCTTTCTGTTCATGTTCATGTTCTCCCTGTGCATGTGTGGGTTTTCTCCAGGTACTCTGGTTTCCTCCCACAGTCCAAAAACATGACTGTCAGGTTAATTGGTCTCTCAAATTGCCCTAGGTGTGAGTGTGCTGGTTGTTTGTCCTGTGTGTCTCTGTGTTGCCCTGCGACAGACTGGCGACCTGTCCAGGTGACCCGCCCCTCGCCTGGAACGTCAGCTGAAGATGGGCACCAGCACCTCCCGACCCCATTAAGGGACAAGGGTGTAAGAAAATGGATGGATGGATGGATATAATAAAAATACAATTTGCAATGTATACGTAAGAAATGTAATTGAGCAAAAGTCAATAACAAACAAATGAATTAGGTACAGAAGAATAACAACCCAGGTTGTTACAATCAGGGTTGTTAAACAGACATAAGCAAAAACATTTTTTAGTTGTTTTTACAGTGCCATGTATATTAATGAGAGAGTTTTTGTTGTAGAGTCTTATATACAGAAAAAAATAAGATAAAGCTTGTCGAGAAAAGTCGAGCTCATCCCACTTCGCCATGTTGGAGATTTTAGTTTAATAGTAACAGTGAATAAAGTTATCTTTAAAACTGATTACACAGGTGACATCAAGACCCAACAGTAGAGTCAGACGGTAATAAAATTAATCTGGTTGTTTGGTTGTTATTGTGTCCTGCAAACTTTGCTTTAATTCTACTTTTTTCTATTTAATCATTCAAAATCATAGTCAGACAGAAAGAGAGTCATGGAACAGAAAGAGCAGGTTTCCTGAAGAAAGAGGAAGTTTCCAGCCTGCACAAGTATAAAAATAGTTCAGACTATTCCTTGTTTCAAAGCATTAAAGGTTTAAATAATAAAATCTAAACATTTGAGTAATTGGATAAAACCCAGAGTAAAATACTTAAATTAATATTAATGACTTATAATTTAACCAATAATTAATATAGGTTTAACCAATGATTGGTATTGGTTTGGTTATAAGAATATTTACACTTACTCTTATACTTATGGAAGTACTTACAGGTGAAACAAGTAACTGTAACTTGGTATCAAATAATTAGAATAATGGATTATTCCTGGTTTCTTTTCAGAAATGCCTGTAATAATTCACATTATGATTATAATAAGAGTAACTAATAAGTTATGGTTATTATAATATTATAAATGAATGCTAAACCAGAGAAACTAAAAGGTTATAAATGTGATTTTGACATTGAACTTGAAATGGTGTAAAATGTGTAACTGTAGTTAAAGGTCACTGAGGTTGTGTTGGAGGTAGATGGTAGATGAAAGGTCAGGGGAAAGAGGAACTGATGGGAGAGCAGAGCTGACCAAGGTCTTATTGTTGAACTTTAACTTTCATAATAAGGTTGGACAGGAACCAGATGTAGGAGGACTGTTGAGCAACTCTGGGTCATTAGAACAGACATCAGGACATAATGTCTCCAAGGTGATGGATACGAGATCATCTGTCCAAGTAGTCGGCCAATGAGAGGCACAGCAACAAAGCTAGCAAAGGCAAACACACCAAAAAGGTAAAAAAAAAAACCTATAAGGTGAGTTCAAAAGAGGACTCTTTGGTTGGATCCTTCAGGCGGCTTTGAGCCAAGATGGAGATGGACAAAGAACTCTGCAGCTGAAGAAGAGCCGGGGCGACAGAGCCGAAGACTGTTCTGCACATGGGGACCAACCCATCAGCCCCCAACATGTGGCTTCAAATTGCACTTCTCTCATCAGCTGGGTTCAGACCCCAACGGCAAAGACCAAGACAAAGGTGAAGACAAAGATAAAGACAAAAGCAAAGAACAAAGGCAAAGAGGAAGAACTGGTGCGTTCTTTCCATGGGACCAGAAAGATTGTGAGACGAGGAGAAGGGAGCTACAGAGCTGCAAGACAAGAAGCTGAGGACCGCTACACGCATGAGGAAGCTACCCTGAAACTCTAAGTCAGTACTCTTCATGAACTGGGAGCCTCCTGCTGCTGCAACACCTTCTTCATCATCAGGCCACTTCTGGGGTTCATGATGCCAAACGCCGCCCGTCTCTCTCAAAGTTTCCCTTTTTTAGTTCACAGTGTCAGCATTAGGGAAAGAGCCTAGATGATTGATTTTACTTATTTGATTATTTCTGCTACTGAATTAAGCTGTACTGACTTTGCAAAATTGCCTTACAAATAAAATAGTTAGCATTAAGAAAATCTAAAAGATGTTGTGAACATTCAATTAATGAGTGATGTTAAAGTTCTTTGATAGTTGTAAAATAGCTATGAAGTTTGAATCTGGAGAGAAAAAGGTGGAAAATGTTTGATAGGTTGCTTTTAGCCCAAACTAAAACAGCCTTGGGATTCGCCCGAGTCACTAAAACCAACCTGGTTCAGTAACAAGTGCAAGTTGTAATAAAGAGAAAGAGTGACCGTTAACAGGTGGCTCTGTGGAACTAGTTGGCTGCAGGCTGCTCAGTCTGGCTAATTCACAGGGGGAAGAAGGTGGGACATCTGGATGGATGTCGATAGAAACCAGGCTAGTCTTTGTCGCGCCATCTTAATCAGAGTTTACTTCAGTTCTGGACAGGGTAAATCTCAGCAGATTTAGGAAACTCAATTCACCCGTTAAATGGAGAGCTGGAAGCAAATCTCCCTCCTCTGAGAAGGGGAAGCAGAGAGAGAGAGAGAGAGAGAGAGAGAGAGAGAGAGAAACTAAAAAACTAAATTAACAACCTGTACTATCTTGCTTCTCGTTCCTATCGCTGACCAGATGGCAACAAAGAACCAAAACTAACCTCCAGAAAGGCTTTAAATAACGTCTAGGTTGAGCCCAGCGTAACAGTCCCAGAGTAGCAGGTTAGCTAATGCTAGCATTGCCTACACAGCGTCGGGACCAGAGACAAATAAAATTTGATTGATTGAGCGAGCGAACGACTGATTAGACCCAAAATGCTGGTGAGTTGAGGAAATTAGTTCTGTTCCACCTGGGACCATTATGTTGTAACACCCAACACTAAAAAGGTGTTTTTTTTTAACAACTCTGTGGTTCCTGTTTACTCCATAGTCCACTCAACTGCACTGCACTGCAAAGTAATAAACACATTTTACCATGTCATTTAAAAAAAATGTAAATAAGAATGAGTTCATGCTTGATTATGTATGTATGGGTAAAAAACTACAAACAATAATAAGCTTAATATGTTGTCTAACAGGTTTCCTGAATCCAGTGATTTTTTTCAGGATTAATATGGCTAAGAAACATCTGTTGATTTCTACAATATGTTTGTGTTCTAGCCAGTGCTTGCAGATGACCCTTTCACCAGGAAAACAGACATGCCAGCTCTGCCACCTAAAAGAAGTATACCACCAAGGCCCAAACCACCCAGCGGTGAGTGGCTCATGACATGGTCAACTGCTATAAGCTTTTTTTTTTTTTTAATTCCAGTTTTTGCAAGTCCCTATTACTTACCTCATAGAATTTCTCCAACCAAACAAAAACATATCACATAATTTTCAAAAGGGGAGCAACTTTGGCTTTTATCATCTAAATACAGAACTTGTCTGTTAGCTTTACTCACTTCATTCTTTTCTCAGCCATGGGTTACCTTGCTTTGTATTAAAATTGATTCTTAGAAAGAAGATACTTCAGTTATTAAGATTCCATCGAAATCAACCATTAAGTAAACTGCAAAGAACTCAAAGAGAGATGTTTAACTGTAGAAAGCTTCAAGGTGTCAAAGAGAATCTTACACTCAAAACCTGAAAGAGTATTCTGGCAAGGAGTTGGGTGAAGGACTGTCAAGAAATGGGCAAACCTTGAAGACAGACTGACAATTTGCAACTCATATTTGTCCTTTGTCTCTCCTCCTTATCAATGAAACAATGCCAGAGCTTTTAAACAGAGACAGAAAGCACAACTTTAAACCACTCAGAAGCCCCATGGGAACCCAGGGCAGACCAATCTCTATTCAAGGAATGTAGACAGTTTTGTTTCATTGTTTATTTTATTTTTGGAAACTTTTGAAAATGGTATTATTGAGCTAAAGTTTATGTCCAAAACATTTGACAAAAATCCTTTTGTAATTTTGCCTTGAAACATTTGTTTTGAATTATGATATATGAATAAACTGAATCGAATCAGCTAAACATATTTGCGCTTTAGTCAGATGTTAAGAGAGTTTTAACTTGTTTACACTTGCAGTACATTTTGTAACCTTATGTGGTTTTAGTTTTTCTGTCATTATTTATGCAATATTTATTTGTTTTCCAAGAAAATGCATATGTCTTGATTATCTATTCATTTAACTATGTCTTTTGTCTCCAGGTACAACAACACCAGTAAGCTTGATTGCCACACCAGATCCTTCCAAACCATGTGACCCTTTCCAGCCTTTGGGTGCTGATGTCATAGACCATTTCCAGGCTAAAAAAGGTCTAGGTGACCCGTTCAGTGGAAAAGATCGCTTCATCCCATCATCAGCATCAAGTAATGCTCCTAAAGAATCTACCTCCGGTTTTACAGATGTCAGTTCCGTAAGTTGAGACTTGGTGATACTGTTCAACTGTCAAAGCTTGCAGAGATATCCAACATGTATGTATTTGTTGATATCATGTAGACAAGTCAAATCGGCAGAAAAAGTATTTAATGAGACTATAACCCATAGGCTGAAAATGCTATTGTCCATGTAACATAAAAAAATGCACATAAAGAGGGACACTAGGTGTTCCTGTCTTATATTTTTATTCTTTTAAGCACATGCTTTGACCTACAGACTATAAAGATATCTAAGTAGTAAAACTAAATGCAAGAAAAAAGTGGACAATTTCTCCCAAGTGATTTGACAAAAATATACATTTCATCCACACATGCACATGGCTTGTTGCACATATGAAAAGCATCATCAGCATCTGTTGTTCAGTATAACCCACTGCAGCATTCAGTAATGACTCTGTGATCCTTGCTCACTGATTCAAATGATCTAGTTTTAAAAGTTGACAAAGTTGATACCAAGATATTGGGGATCCTAACTATCGCAGACATGGGTGAGCATGATTTATTAACTTTTCTTCTCTCACTCTGTGACAAATATCATTCAAATATGAGAAGATATGATACAGGAGTAATGTCTGCTCCCTGTGATTGCTCATTCTAACACTAAAAGACTTTGTCTCTCTTTTGGTGGGCCAGTTTCCCCACCATTCCAAATGTTTTATCTGTTGATGGTCATCAGATAAAATTGACACTTTATCGAAAGTAGTCGTGTGTCTGCATAGTTTGCAGACACATGACTGCTGACCATGTGTCAGAAGAGGTTACATTTCATTGTGAGATTGTGGTTCTAAATTATTTTGGATGTTTTGCTGCATAGAACAGCCTATTAGCAACCTTGGCAGCTTATTCTGATACTATTTTGTTGTCTATTTACACTTGTTTTGGTCATCAGGAAATTTGGCTGGCACAGCTCCAATGAATTTATTACAATGCTTTTGGCAGCTCAGTAGCCAAATTATTATGGATGCAATAAAAAGACTCTCATAAAGCACTTTAAGCGAAACAATAATTAAAACTGTGTTATTCCTCCAGTCCCTACACAGAGATTGTTGTACAGGCAGCAATTCAAATATTAAATGTATTTGTCATGCTGTCAAAGAGCCCTGGCATAGTATTAAGTGATGGAAAGGGGGATGGCGGAGAAGCCGCCATCAACAGAATTTGCAATGTAATACTAGACTTAGGAAGATGAATGCTAGGAAGTGACCACAGGAAGCAGAAGAGGCTCTCCAGGGTTGTTTTGAAGCAACTGATTGGACTACTCTCTGCCAGCCACATGGAAATGAGATCAGTACCGTGACTGAGCGTGTGACTGACTATATACACTCACTGGCCAGATCTTCAGCTATAAATCAAAACAATATATAATATAACTATTATATTATAACTATTATAAGGACAGCACAGAGGCTCATCCTGGCTGCACAGGAACAGGCCCTAAACACCAGAGCAATAGAGGCTCAGATCTACCACACCAGACAAGACCCAAGGTGTAGATTGTGCCAGGAGGCCCCTGAGACAGTCCAGCACATAACAGCAGGGTGCAAGATGCTGGCAGGGAAAGCGTACATGGAACACATAACCAGGTGGCGGGCATAGTGTACAGGAACATCTGTGCAGAATATGGACTGGAAGCCCCGAGATTGAAGTGGGAAACACCCCCAAAGGTGGTGGAGAATGACCGAGCTAAGATCCTGTGGGACTTCCAGATCCAGACAGACAAGATGGTAATGGCGAACCAACCGGACATTGTGGTGGTGGATAAAGAAAAGGAAAGCCGTTGTGGTGGATGTAGCTATACCAAGTGACTACAACATCAGGAAAAAGGAGCAGGAGAAACTGGAGAAATACCAGGGCCTCAGGGAGGAACTGGAAAAGAACTGGAAGGTGAAGACCACAGTGGTGCCTGTGGTCATCGGGGCCCTCGGGGCAGAAACCCCCAAACTGGAGCAGTGACTAAAACAGATCCCAGGAACAACATCAGACATCTCAGTCCAGAAATGTGCAGTACTAGGCACAGCCAAGATACTGCGCAGAACCCTCAAGCTCCCAGGCCTCTGGTAGAGGAACCGAGCTCAGAGGATGAAAGAGAGAGAGGAGACCACCTGCGGAGGGTGAGAAGGGAATTTTATATATATATATATATATATAATATATTATATAACCCGCCATGCTTTACTAGCTCCTCTGCCAGGCTAAATGTTGCTTGTTTACGTTTCTAGGGGAAAAAAATAAGCCGGGCTGCAAGTTTCTTTTGTTCTTAGCATTTAACTAGAAGAGCAGATTTATTCCTAAATGATAGGTTTATAGTTTATGCATTTAAACCACACAGCACGCGGACTAATCACACAGCTAAGGCTAAGGCTGTATGAAGCCTTGAGCAGAATTTGATTTAGAGCCTCCTTTTGTTGCTAAAAACATCAGCACCACTAACAGCTTCTATATTAGATTTAGTGAAATATGGGAGAAGGGAGTAGTTTAATTGGCCAGCCTAAAAAGCAATAAGTCATAATCACAGTTTACTAATTTGTATTTGAAAATTCAAAGATTAAGCACTCATCATCAGATTGTTGCTATGGTAACAAAACAATCTAACTATGAATATTGTTCTTGGAAGTTTTACAAAGTAAACTTGCCAGCTCCTTAAAATCTTGTATTTAAATATTAAACAATTTAAAAATCGTTTATCTATCAATTGAATCAAATTTAACAGCATTAATAATCTCAATAAACAAATGTTACATTTATGTATCTGTGGTCTGTTTTAAAATATTAGTGTTTATGGGGCCCCTGAAGCCCTGATGGAGCCGCTGACTTAATTTGGATTCAATAGAAGTGCAAATTTGTTGTTTTTAGACTAGTTGTGGGTTTAAATAGCATTTCACTGGAGATCTTTTCCCGTAACATATAATTACACAGTAATACTTTAATATTTCCTGTCAACTTAACATCTTCTAATACAAAAACACGGTGGACCGCCTCGATACCACTGGGCTTAGCAAGTTTTCTGGGGGAAACCCTGAAGATGCATTATTGTGGGGCAACTTCAGGTTAGGTGGTCCTCAGCCTGAAAAAGTTTAAGAAACATTGGCATAAGGTAACAACATGAACTGCTTCTTATTTGATTTGAACTAGTTTCTCTGTATAGTTACTCCAGATGTACAATAGAAACTAATCTCACAACAGCCACTAAAGCCAAAAAACCTTTAAAAAAATTCTCACAAATTATGCAGGTAAAAAATATTCCATGTGCAATGAGTGTACAAATGGAGGGATTTTTTGAGTGAACACTGTCATTTCCAGACTATTAGTCACAAGCCACAAACAAGTATGGCTTAACATAATACTAATGCAGAAATATATTTTTAATGAAATACGTACTGGTAGCATATAAATACAGTGGGGAGAACAAGGATTTCATACACTGTTGATTTTTCAGGTTTTCCCACTTGCAAAGCTTGTAGATGACTGTAATTTTTATCATAGGTTCTCTTCAACTGTGAGTGATGGAATCTAAAACAAAAATCCAGAAAAATACAATGTATGATTTTTAAATAATTAATTTCCATTTTATTGGGTGAAATAAGTATTTGATACACCAAAAAAAAAAGAAATTTAATATTTGGTACAGAAACCTTTGTTTGCAATTACAGAGATCAGACGTTTCCTGTAGTTCTTGACCAGGTTTGCACTGCAGCAGGGATTGTGGCCCAGTCCTCCATACAGGTCTCCTCCAGAGCCTTCAGGTTTCGGGGCTGTCGCTGGGCCACACAGACTTTGGAGCTCCCTCCAAAGATTTTCTATTGGCTTCAGGTCTGGAGACTGGCTAGGCCACTCCAGGACCTTAAGATGTTTCCTACTCTTTAGTTGCTCTGGCTGTGTGTTTTGGGTCGTTATCATGCTGAAAGACCAGCCACCACCCGTCTTCAGTGCTCTTACTGAGGGAAGGAGGTTGTTGGCCAAAATCTCACGATACATGACCCCATCCATCCTTCCCACAATATGGTGCAGTCGTCCTGTCCCCTTTGCAGAAGAGCATCCCCAAAGAATGATGTTTCCACCGCCATGCTTCACGGTTGGGATGGTGTTCTTGGGATTGTGCTCATCATTCTTCTTCCTCCAAACATGACGAGTGAAGTTTAAACCAAAAAGTTCTATTTTTGTCTCATCAGACCACATGACCTTCTCCCATTCCTCCTCTGGATCATTCAGATGGTCAAACATCAGACGGGCTTTGACATGCGTTGGCTTGATGAAGGGCACCTTGAGCACTGCAGGATTTTAACCCTTGACGGCGTAGAGTGTTACTGATTGTTTTCTTTGAGACTGTGGTCCCTCTATTCAGGTCAGTGACCAGGTCCTGCCGTGTAGTTCTGGGCTCATTCCTCACCTTCCTTAAGATCAATGATGCTCCACCAGGTGAGACCTTGCATGGAGCCTCAGACCGAGGGAGATTTTCCGTTATTTTTTATTTCTCCCCATTTTCTAATAATTGCACCAACTGTTGTTGCTTCTCACCAAGCTGCTTGCCTATTGTCCTGTTGCCCATCCCAGCCTTGTGCAGGTCTACAATTTTATCCCTGATGTCCTTGCACAGCTCTCTGGTCTTGGGCATTGTGGAGATGCTGGAGTCTGTTTGGTTGAGTGTGTGGACAGGTGTCTTTTATACAGGTAACAGTTCAAACAGGTGCAGTTAATATAGGTAATGAGTGGAGAACAGGAGGGCTTCTTAAAGAAGAACTAGCATGTCTGTGAGAGCCAAAGTTCTTACTGGTTGATAGATGATCAAATACTTATTTCACACAATAAAATGGAAATTAATTATTTAAAAATCATACATTGTATTTTTCTGGATTTTTATTTTAGATTCCATCACTCACAGTTGAAGAGAACCTATGATAAAAATTACAGTCATCTACAAGCTTTACAAGTGTAAAAACCTGAAAAATCAACAGTGTATCAAATAATTGTTCTCTCCACTGTACATATCGTAAATGTTTTTTCCTAACTATTGTTGTAACATGGCTGCTTAAAGCAAAAGGAAAAATAATTGATTGCGCTCCTCGTCTAACTCCTGCACACTGAAACCACCAAAGTCGTCTTCTTTAGTGTCAGAGTTGAACGACCTCACACACACTTCCTTAGTCTCTCTTTCGTTGTCACTCTCAGCATCACTTTTGTTTTTAGGTAAATTTGCTCTTGGACCTCTCCTGTTCTCTTAATCTCACAGCTGTCTAGCCTTTTGAAACCTGTTGGTAAAAAGCAGTGTATTAGCCATATCATAGCAAGGTTTCAAAGCATGTAAAAAAGTATTGGCTTATTGTTTAGATATAACAGCATTAAGAAACTGGAGCTTGGGTAGGACCCAAACGTAACTGACATATACAGCAATTGTTAAAAATGAAGACACTTTTTCCAACAGGTTCATGATGAGACAGATCAAAGACGAGTCAGCAGTCTCATCTTTGAAAGTCAACCAAACTTTAATAAAATGCAAAATATGTCTTTCAGAAATCAGGCAGAAAAAAATGCATAGATTCAGTCAGATCTGGTATATATTCTGATTACCCACAGTTACATAGATTTAAGCCACACCTTACACTGCAAAACAAACCGCTTCTGGAATATTACAGCACTGTCTGCTTGCATAACTAATGATTGTTGGTTACTTTTAACAGTTTTGGTTTTATGAGTCATACTTCCTAAAAAGGAGTTTTTATTTCTAAGATTCTGCAACTCCAGGTGCAAAACCTGGAACCACACTATCTCTGATTTATTCTTGCTGACCAGTGCAGGAATGTGCAAACATTATATTCCAGAGCAGCAGAGCTGTGATATCATGATATCACACTGTGATATCACACATCTGCCCTTCTCAGGTCCTAAGAGAGGAAGTATGACAAATCATACTGAGTTACTTAATATAAGTTTCAATAACTGCAAATATTGTAATAAAAGAATAAGTGTCATCGCATATTGTAATAAAAGACAAAATATAATCCCACACAAGCCTATACATTGCTCACGACCCTGCAGGCTGGCAGCCAGACAGCATTGTGGATGAAACAAGCTATTTTTGTTTTAAGGAAGTTGCTTTTTATAGATGTTATCATTTGTAATACAGTAGACGTTTGGAGAAATATACACCAAAATAGTACTACAACAAATACTACAAATAAAAATGCATGTAAGCTTTTGCGCACACCAGAGTATTTTAGGGAAGTTTACATTTCAGATATTAAATGGGATGTTTTTTCTTGCTTCTTAATAATACCGACTGTAGAATTCTCTAACACAAGACACGGCAGTATCACCACTCAACTGTCAACCTTTTTGTTTGTTGACCCTGCATGAACTTGCTGTGTGTTTATGTGGATGTGTGTGTGTACGTTTGCGTGTCTATGTGTGTGTCTGTACTTCATAATCATTGTGCTTCTTTGTTCTTTTTTAACTCACTTTTAAGTTCTTGCAATAGAGCTTCCAACCTCTATGGCTGAAAATCTTGCTCCTGAACATTTTTTTTATTTAATGTAATAGATACGTTTGTTGACACTCAAGGACACTACAAAACACAACACACAACAAAATGTTAATAAAATCACCTTTTATAGAGGGTGACAACTTTACGGAGTAGAAAACTGTTTATTCATTAACATTTTTTATTTCAAATAGAAGCATACATCTACATGATATTATATTTAAGTAATGTCAAAAAATATTGAACAAAGGTTAAAGTAAAATTACCGCATCATATTAGCTTAGCTTTGAGTTGAATCCTAATTGTCATTATGTCATATTCATTACATCAAAAAAACATCTCCAAAATTCCTCATTTTACACAATAGGAATTTGCAATATAAACCATATACAGTAGAAATGATAGAAATTTGAAACAGAACTCTGCAGTCTACCGCTAACTGAGGTAATGCTTGTTGACATCAAGACAGAACAAGCAGAAAGCAGCATGGTGGGCAAGAGCTTGTTAAACAGGCAAAAACATTAATTATATGAACCTGGATCAGGAATCCTTGGTCAGACCAGGAGCACATGAAGGATTGGTGCAACCCCCACCAGGACCCACACAAGGTAAAGCTCCACAAGGCAAAGACCAATGGACTCTGCTTTTTAACCCTCCTACTGTCTTAGCAATGCCCAGGAGGAGGAAGGCAGATGTCACGGTCAGACACCGGGGAGGCACCAATGAGACAAAGTGACGGACTGACGGTCTTTCCAAAATCACAAGCATAATCAAAAAACCTTGTAGAAGCGCATAGTATAAAAGACAGTAAAAAAAACTTGGGATTTAAATTTAAATTCAGTTCAGAAATGACACAACCTCTTAAACACTAAACATGTTACTCACAGTATAGGGGGGAAAGTTATGACAATTCTAAGGGCCCTTGATGACAGGGGACCTTCCACATAAAAAAAAAATTACAGAAATTTAAAAAAATATCAGGGCCCTGTCAGTTACTGTTATTGTGTTTTTAAAAATTGTTTTTCGCAGTAAAGATTAAATTTTACCCCTCCCAGACCAAAAAGCACACATCTATATTTACACTGGGCTCCCCCTATATCTGCGTAAAATAGTTAATTCCTGCTTGGCGCACTGGATGGTGACGTTTTCAGCAGCAGTCAGTACAAGACAAGAACGACTGTGGTGGTTATTGTGCCGCCTAGAAAAATAAGTAAGTCAAGTTTTCAAAAGAAAAAAGAGATAAGAGAGGGAAAAAGACAAGAGTGTCTATTTGTAACACAGCTTTTCTCCAGGAGAGGTGAGTAGACTGAGATTATCAACCATTTAGCATAGTTAGCTTAGCTACAAACTACTGTTGCTTCCATATCATTTAATGAATTAAGGAAAATAAATACCAAATATTCATGTCTTTAACTTGTCCCTGTACCTTTTACCGCTTCACAACAGTTGAAATCAGCAGCAGCAGCTCTAATCCTCGATGCCAGCATAAACCCTCTTCCTCCCAATGAAGAAGAGCAACACTGCATTCAATGACAACCTAGTTAGCATCATTCCAGGGAATCCATAGGTATTTCTCTGTCTTTGCTCTCTTTACAATTACACAACAAAAACACTATATTTGTTGCTGACAGAAATTCAAACAATCTTTATAAAATTATAATAAAAAACAGCCTCCTGTCTGGACTGCAGCCAGTCCACACAGTTTTACCTTGGCTTGTGTTTAAGTTACAGATATATGATGCTCTCCTGACCTGCCCTCTCCTTAGTGAAATTAAAGCTGTAGTATCTAACTTTTATAAACAAAATATTCTTTACATATTTGTTGAAACTGTCATTGTGTTGTGACAGTGTGGCATGAGAGATAATTTGTGAAAAAATAATTTCCTCTGCCTTCTCCCAGTGCTATCTAGAAACAACCAATCAGAGGCAGGAGGCGGGTTTTAGCACTGTCAATCACAATCTCATGTGGCTCCTCATCCTCCGCCCCCCCCCCTCGCTCTGTGCTATGCTGCAACTAGCATAGCCTGTTGTGAATGCTCAGTTTAGTTAGCATAGCCATCAATGACGGCAGATAAACAGTTTTCCTGTAACAATAAGTTGTTTCTTCACCATTAGCACATTTAGCAGCGAGTGAATAAAGTTGATTAAAGGCACTAAGACCCTCGTCTTGGTTCTGATTGGTTGTTTTTGGTCAGAATGGTGCATTACTTTAGCTAACAATAGCAACTCAGGGAGGAAGTGGAGTAGATTGATTTTTTTCAGATTATCCGTCTCATGGCAAACTGTCATAACATGGTGACAACTTCAACAAATATGGAGATAGACTCAAGAAACCTTAACAGTAGTTGCACAGTGGGGGCCCAATTTAATTTTTTGTGATGGGGCCCAAGATTCCTGGCGGCGCCCCTGCTGTGAGTCTGTGCTTGCTTTTGCATAGACTTTGAATGTAAACCAGATGCACCTGATGCTCAAAATGTTTGGTGTGAATGCACCATTAGACCATGGTAGGATTAAACAGTAAAACTAGGAACAGAAAAAAGCTAAATACAAGCAATTTAAAATTAGATTTTTGAAGGAAAACCTGGTAATGATGGGTAGCAGCATAAAACAAAACAGTGTCATGCACAAATAACATGCTGTTCATAACAAGTGTTATGGTTTTAACACATACAAATAAATACATTTTACTCAATTAGTGTGTGATTTTTTTGTTTCTATTGTAAGTTTTACACAATTTATATTCTATTATTATATATATACATATATATATATATATGTATATATATATATATATTACGTATATATATACATATATATATATATAATATATATATACATATATACTGTATATATAGTGTATATATATATATATGTAATATAATTGTGTAAACTTACAATAGAAACAAAAAATCAAATAATGATATAATTAGTATAATGATAATGAGTATATATATATATATAATATATATTATATATATTATATATATATATATATATATATATATGTATATATATATATATATTATAATATACCATATCACATATCCTGTTACCCAATCACTTTCGTGTTTTCTCTTCCATTTGGTTGTTCAATTGAAGCTGTGAATGTTATATAAGCCATCTTTTTAAACAATTTTGCTCAAACCCTTGATAGTAATTTGGGATATTTCTTATACATGTATTGCAGGAATATTAATTCTGATGTCCTTATGTGTCAAGACTCAAAAATCATTTTGGCACTTATGCAAGACCAGTCGTTTAATTGTTGTTGACTGTTTTATTCTGCAATTTAAATCCCTTAAGTATGAGAGACAACTTGAATTGTTTTTTAGTGCTTATGTGCTAAATAATAAATGTGAATATGTATTTCTTTGCCAGTTACTGGCAGCAATTAACCAACATTTTTGGAAGCAAGGAGGGCTGGATATTATTTTGCTGTCTTTTATTAAACCATTTTAGTTAAACAGCATTCTTGTAATTTAACACTGGCACCAAAGAAAAAAAATAGTTGGAGCACATTTTTATTGTTACTTATTTAAATAGATTCCACATATCACCCATTCTGTGTGAGCACGACACCCCTGTGTATGTAAAGATTAGAAAAAATGTCTTTGAATTAATAGATTTCAATCAATATGTTATTTGTGGTGACACTTTTGGATCGGTGTCATAGTAGACATGCTTTATTAATTTTTCTATTTACAGATGACATTCTCGCTGATTATTTTTTAAATAGATAATTTCTACTTAAAGGGGTCATTGATTGTTGTGTTTCCACTTAGTTTCATTTTCTTAGCACCACTTGTAGTTGCTAACACTGTAGGTTGCAGTAGTTTAGTTAGTTTATTAGTTGTAGTTTTGAAAACCTCTTGTTTAAAGCAAGTGGAGTTGCTTTCAGAATGAAACTCATTTTCAGATAGCATTTTAAAGATGTTGATTTCTATTCCTTTTTCATGTCTTTGTGTGTCACTGAGAAATGTAAATAGTTAAATCTGGGAACTTGACTGATGCTTGGTTTTAACTTGTATGTGTTCTCTGCGCCTCTAACAGGACCTGATAAAGTCAAGGTAAGAAATTGAGCACACACAGGTATTCACATAAAACTAGTTTTTAATTAGAAATGCTTTTTTATTATTTAATTATAGATCAGATGCATGAAACACAAAGAGCAGAAAGAAAAATAAGCAAAAAATTTAGCATCGAGGATATTTAGAAAAAAAATATCAATCAGATAACTTACAAAATAAATGAAGAGTATCCCATTATGACATGGAACTGGCTGCAGCTAGCAGTCGTTTTTCATTGTTTAGTTTTGTAAACATAAGGTTTTGTAGAACCTTCAAAAAACTATATAGCACTGCTCTTACTATTCAGCTCTCTAATTTATGGAAGTTAGGAAATGTGAAATTTAAAGCTGTTTTTTTGTTCGAATAAAAGGTATGGTCACTTACATTCTGGTCTTCTGATCTAGTACTTGGTGTCAACCATTTCTTGTTCACAGAAAAATCATTTTAATTCATTTCAATTTATTTACATAGTGTCAAATTCCAACACACATAATACCTCTAAACTGTACCTAGTCTTTTATTGTGCTAATTTATATAAGCATATCGTCTGTGAACTTTTAATATATTGACAGCTTGTACAATTCTGATACTATATTGGCATTGTACTCCTGAAAAATGTGAATTGTAATTTTTTCAATAAGACACTGTTGTAATTGATTCTTCTGAGTTCTGTTAGGCTGATGTGTTTGCAGTACTGCAGTCTGTATGAAGCATGTAATGTACAAAGTGGCAAAACAGAATAATAAAAGACATTGATAAGTAGTCAAAATGCGTACGTCATTAGCAATAATAGTAAATCAGACGTTTCCTTGTGATCACAAGGAATATACTGTGATCACACTACTAATATTTTAAATATATAAAGTTCACATATTTAAAAGACATTTTGAATATATTTTAAATGTAATTTGTTCACAAAAATGGTGCACTTTTAATATATACACTAATCAAGCATGTTTGTTACATAAAATTAGGGGTAAAAGTAGTTTTGAATTCTTGGGGGTACGATGACAAAAAAATAAATAAATAAAATAAAAAATAATAATAATTATTATTTATATATATATATATATATATATAATATATATATATATATATATATATATATATATATTATATATATATATATATATATATATATCATATATCATCCATCCATCCATCCATTTTCTTGGCACCCTTGTCCCTTGGTGGGGTCGGGAGGGTTGCTGGTGCCTCTCCAGCTAACGTTCCGGGCGAGAGGCGGGATTCACTCTGGACAGGTCGCCAGTCTGTCGCAGTATATATATATATATATATATATATATATATATATATATATATATATATTATATATATATATTAACAACGAGCAGTGCTATATATATATAATATATATATTTCTTTTTTGCATTATACATATATATATATTATAATAATATATATAATATATATATATATATTATATATATATATATATATCACTTGTCCTTAGTGGGTGGAGGTGTGCGATCTCCATAACTTCAGTGAGAGGTCAGCTGGACAGGACAAGCACATGCACAACATACACCTAGGACAATTTGGATTGGCCTATATATATATATCTATATATATACACACACACACATATATTTAGGGTTTCCCCCAGTGTATTATAAGCCTGGTGGCCCGTAATTCTTTACTAGCCCCGCCGCCAGGCTAAGCGTTGCTTGTTTACTTTTCTAGGGAGACAAAAAAAGAAACTTTTTTTTGTTTAAAGCTCAGCTGCAAGCGTCTCTTTTCCTCTTAGCATTTCACTAACAGAGAAGATTTATTCCTAGGTGATAGGTTTATAATAGGTTTATAGTTTATGCATTTAAACCCGACATTTCGCGGAACAATCACACAACTGGTGCCTCTGCGCTTTGCCTCGCGCTGCCGCTGCTTTACCTCAGCGGGATCGCGCGCGCCTCCTTTCACCCAAACTGGACACAGGCTGACCTCTATGGCCAATTACTTCAACCTACTGTGAGGAATTATGATTCTTGGAGAATCTAGGTAAGAGTTTAAAACCGCCGCGTTAGCTCTGGCTGTGCAGCTCAAAGTGAACCGCAGGAATAACTCATAGCGAATTCAGAGGCGATTGTGAGCAGTGAGAAATGATTTATCTTTGTGAACGAACAGTTATATGCTGCGTTTACATCTCAACACGCTGCCCAGCGTGTGGCTCTGTGTCTGTCTTCCCTGTAAAGTTTCTGTCTGTGGTCCCGGTTGGCCGGACGTTGTGGATAACGAGCATCGCTAACCTCATCATGCAGGTTCAGGCCGTTGAGGAGCTTTACGCTCTCCTCGGAGTCACTCATCACGCTGATTTTATTTGTTATTATTATTTTTACAGTTACACAATTCATCAAACCATATCAATTGCGTTGT
Organism: Poecilia picta; assembly: GCA_033032245.1. Lineage (NCBI taxonomy): Eukaryota > Metazoa > Chordata > Actinopteri > Cyprinodontiformes > Poeciliidae > Poecilia > Poecilia picta. The sequence continues at coordinate 414,721 of CM065356.1, read as the reverse complement.
CTACTTAGAGTTAATGCGTGCGGCCACACAGAGATCTGAGAAACTTGTCCCATAAACTCGACCAACCAGAATAGTTGTAGCAGTAGTGAGTGTTCATCCAAGAAGTGTGACTTGCACAGGGAGACTCTGTACTGGTTTGTGTCTTTTTAAATCAAGAGGCCCATGATAGTTTGACTAGGCAGCAGATGTCCACAGCTGATTGACTGAACCTACCATGTACAGAGGAACAAGTCCATCCCAGATATGGTAGGTTGTTAGGTCGGCTACTGTTGAGAAAGATGGACAACAAAACAAATGGAGAAATTATGAATCACATCAGAATATGTAAATTATTTGGCAGATGACACGTAAATCAACATTTAAAATGCTTTTCTAAACAACAGTGTTGGAAGATGTAAGTGATTTTAGTGAAACTTTTAACAACACAGCACTGACAGGCAGCGGTGTATGTGTATGTTTCCTAACTGTGGCTAAAACTGCTGCTAGCTAGTTTACTCTCCAATCGGAGGCTGTTTATACACAGTGAGAGAATGGTGGATTGACAATTAGTAAAAAACAGCTATCTAACACTTAAATGCTACCTTTTATTGTATCCTTGTAAGGTAGTTTAGGCTCAAGGTCAAAGGTGCACAGAAAATCAGTACCAGCCATAGCTTCAGTTTCTTCGATTTATTTTATTCAGTCTTTTCCTCAGACTTCTCTCTCCCGAGCACCCAAAAGCTCACTGTTTTTATATAAAATTGGCACCACACCTGTGCTTGATTGGACACAGCCACCAAGGAACAGGTCAAACAAACAACATCTAAACAGAGAAACACCAAAACTACAAATCAATTTGCAAACTCCTACATAATGAAGTTATCTGCAAAATAAGTCACATAATACAAGATAACTCAAAATGTTACTTTAAAGGAAAACAAACAAAAGCAATACACAAAAGAAAAACCCTATAATTGGTAGAACCAGCTAGGTAATTACTAACATTATCCAGCCATTTAAGCAGGAAGCACTGGGCCGGCCCGGCCCAAACTCCTGCCCTGCTGCAGGTCTACAAGGACAAACAATGGTGAGTACAAAGAAAAACAAATACTTTAATAAATATACCTTGAAACAAATTAAACCCATAATCCAGAAATAACTTTAAACTAAACATACATAGATGGATCCTGCAACATAATGCTAACACAAACAAACCCGGGATAGTAAATGAAGCAAAATGGCAATGTTTAAATTAATCATTATAACCAAATATAGAAAGTAAGTGAATGAGAAAGAATAAGGGAAAAGTGGTGAACATAAACTGAACCACTTTGTCACAATCCTTAAGATAATGACTATTCTTGAATTTTTCAGTCAGGTTTTCCGAGGCAAAATCACACCGGAAGTAAAGATACACCTCTTCGAGTTATTGCGGCCACTGTCTGACGTCACTGTGAAAAGGGTCTATGCCGAGATCGACTCAAAACCTTCCGCAATCGACGTATTATTGGACCCTGTTACGACCCGGCTCGTGAGCCGTAACAAAAAGCCAGGAAGACACGGCCTTCAATAAAATAATACACTCTTTATTGTACCACCCAAACAAATAACCAGAACCAACAGCGACAAGCGGGTGGCCTCCCCCTTTGGTTCATGACACCTCAAAAGCTGGTGGTGAGCGAAAAAGTCCTGCAAAAGAAAAGAAAGGTCAAACCAGCAAAACCCAAACAAAGATGGGGCGGGCAGGCAGGTGAGGGAAGAGCCGCCTCTGTAGAGCGGAGGCGGGTGGAGAAGCCGATCAGCTCCAATCCAGATTCAGCTCCTCTCCTCCCTCCTCATGCCCTGAAGCAGCTGCTTATATACTGAGGACTCGCTGGGCCTGGCGAATCCTGGTCCTGCCTCTTCTGCTCCGCCTCAGGACAAAAACACAATAATTGACGGATCCTTCCACTTAACGTGGAGGGGGACGTCACACCCCACCCACCCACAAAACACGGGTTCCCACAAGGGAATCCCGAGTCAAAAAAAAAATAAAGAAAAGGAAAAAAAACAAACATCATCATCCAGGTCTAAGATGTACTATGGTTTACAGTACAGGGGCATGAGAAAGTGCATCAGCAACTACATTATCTCGCCCTTTTATGTACCGTATGTCCAAAGAAAAAGACTGCAAAAAGAGCAACCAACGGACCAAACACTGATTAGGACATTTTAGCATCGTCAAAAATGTAAGTGGGTTATGATCTGTATATACAACAATAGGAGCACCACCACCCAGGTAAACATCAAAGTGCTGCAAAGCCGCACTTTGATGTTTCGATCACAGAATAATTTAGCTGATGTTTGTTAAATTTTTTCGAAAAATAACTGACTGACTTACAATTTCCCAGGTCATCCACTTGTGTCAAAATTGCACCTGTACCCACATAGCTGGCATCCACATGGAGCTGAAAAGGAGCATTCAAGTGTGGGGCAGACAAAACCGGAGCACAGCAGAGAAGCTGTTTTACCTGCTCAAACACATGCTGACAAGAAGGAGACCAGTCATACTTAGCATCCTTCAACAGCAAGCTGGTTAATGGGGCTACTACCGGAGAAACGTTTTTACACAAACAACGATAATAACCAACCAGAACAAGAAAACGCATGAGATCCTTTTTTGTAACATGAACAGGAAAGTTCTGTACTGCTTGTACCTTGGCTGCGACTGGGCGCACTTGACCCTGTCCAACTACATGGCCTAGATATGTCACGGTTGCTTTCGCAAATTCACACTTAGCAAGATTAACTGTAAGTCCTGCTGCCGCCAAGCGAGTAAACAAGTCGTAAATGCGTTCCATGTGTTGTTCCCAAGTATCAGAATAAATCACTACATCATCCAAATACATCGCGCAACCTGGCATATCTCCCACCACATAATTCATTAATCGTTGAAAAGTAGCAGGTGCATTTCGAAGTCCAAACGGCATAACTGTGTATGAAAACAACCTAGAAGGAGAAACAAACGCCGCTAACTCCCACACGCACGTTCTGTCAAAGGAACTTGCCAGTAACCTTTAAGTAAATCAAACCTGCTAACGAATTTGGCCGAACCAACTTGATCCACACAATCATCCATTCTGGGAAGAGGAAATGAATCAGGCTTTGTGACAGCATTCAATTTTCTATAATCCCAACAAAAGCGGAATGTATTATCCGGCTTAGGAACCAGAATGCAGGGAGATGCCCAACTAGACGAAGATTCCTCAGCTATCCCATTATCCAACATATATTTCACTTCTGCATCAAGACATTTTTGTTTCTACATGTTTACACGATAAAAAGTTGTTTTATGGGCCTCGCTTGCCCCCATCAATATCATGTTCCAACAAAGTGGTACGCCCAGGAGTATCAGAAAACAAGCACGGGAAGCTATAAATCAGCTCACTCAATTGTTTTGAATGATGTTCAGAAAGATGTGATAATAATACATCCAATTTCTGCAGCGACTCAGAATTGGATAGACGCCCGGGCATCATGGCGCTGTCCAAGGTACCAGTCCAGACAAACCTCCTTAACCGCTCAAACTGGGTGTTGCTTGGGAGATTTATTCACATGATCTCGCGCATAGTATGGCTTTAGCAAATTCTCGTGGCACAAAGTTATAATCTCACAAAATGAACACATTATCAGATTATCACTGAGCAAAGTCTCTGGTAAATTATTTTCTATTCAGTTGGAATTTGTCTTTGAGATTTGATTTTTTTAGGTTATTTTTTTAACTGTTTGTGTGTGGAGAGTGTATGGTAACACTTTATTTGACGGGTTGTGAATAAGACTGACATGACACTGTCATAAACACCAGTTAGTCTTCATGAATATTTATGACTGCTGTCATAAAGTATCATTCGGTAAATCATGACACTTTTAATAAAAAGTAGACATTATCCAAAATGTCTTTGTTCTGACAACTTGACTTTAACCAAGAAATCATGATCTGACATAAATGTGTTATAAAAGTATTATTATAACACTGATTATTATAACTGATTAAATTTAAAGTTTAATCAGTAATACTTTTATAACACATTTATGTCAGATCATGATTTCTTGGTTAAAGTCATGCTTTCATGCCTCTGCTTCATAGTTTTACATCTGGAGTTTTTAGAGACGTAGCTATTACTATGTAATATACTATTTAATGTATTTATGTATTATTAATTATTTATTATTATTATTATTATTAACTAGTTATAAGGCATCTGATTTACATCCATATCCTACATCCATCCATCCATCCATCCATCATCATCCATCCATCCATTTTCTTGACACCCTTGTCCCTTAGTGGGGTCAGGAGGTGCTGCTGCCTCTCCAGCTAACATTCCAGGCAAGAGGCGGGGTCACGTGGACAGGTCATCCTGGACAGGTCGCCAGTCTGTCACAGGCATCTGATTTATAAAATTTTATTTAAACTTGCAATAATACAAGCATTATTACAAGTTAGATATTTAGGAATTAAAAATAACACTTTTTCTTGCTAAAATAACTGGATCTTGACCAGTACCTGTCTTAAAATGATTTATCTCTCTCTTTCTCCAGTTTGGGAATGAAGCTCAGCAACTTGAATGGGCCAAGCGAGAGAGTGAGCGGGCAGAGCGAGATCGACTGAAAAGGCTCAGACAACAGGAACAGGAGGACCTGGAGCTGGCCATTGCCCTTAGCAAGGCAGAGATGTCTAATGCATGACATCTAACTCAGATGACATTATACTATGAACACATCTACAAACACACACACAACCTTGCACCACCATACTTAACATATAGCTGCAAAACTTGTTTGGATGCATGACAAAAAAAGTTATTTAATATACGACATGAGGAAGAGGAACTTTTGTATACACTGTGTATTACCACTTTAGTTCTGGATATCAAGACTGATATATTAACTAAATCAAGCAGACAAAACAATTTACCAGGATTCGAGTCTATAGCAGCTGTTTTTTGGTACATTCACAATGTGAAACAACAGCATGTCAGTTAACCTGGCATTGAGCAACAAAGAAGCTAACACAGATGTAGATTCATGTCATAGTGACCAACTGAAGTGGAGAGTGTTTTCTCTTCTAATATTTCATAGAATTTGGTATTTAGTATTTGTGCATAATGCCACAAAAATCATTTAACAAAGAAATTATCAGGTTTAAGAAAATTAGATGATCACTAATAGCAATCAGTAAGACATAACCAAGAGGTAAGATATCAAGATTTTAAGGACTCTAATCTTTATCTGATGTACAGAAATGAGGTAGATATTCATTTTTTCACTCTGTTTTTAGAATGCTTTCAAAATAGCTTGATATTCCTCTTTGTGCCACACAAAATTAGCATAGAAGGTCAAGCAAGACATAATTGTTCAGAAATTCCAAAGTACCAGAGCTCTCTAGAGACAAACAGTTGAAATCTGTTATTTCCAAACATCTGAGGAGGACTGCAAAACACAAACCCAAACTGAGTTGGGCACAAACCAATCAGGTTGGGTTTGTGCCCAGACCCAATCTCAGTCCCAGCCTCAGGCCCAACTCAGGTTGGGCATGTCCCTTGCAGTCCTGCAAAGCTCCAAAATTTGTGAGAGGACATTAGAGGAGGACACAAGGAAAGTCTTACCCAATGACACAATGACTGAGAAGGACAGAGCAGGGGTCACTCCTGTGTTGTCCCTCCCACAGGTTGTAAGGCAAACTCAGACATTCTGAGCCACCATTCCCCCATCCCAGATCACACCAAACATTTCCTGATTTAGATCAAATATACAGTGGAGAGAACAATTATTTGATACACTGTTGATTTTTCAAGTTTTCCCACTTGCAAAGCTTGTAGATGACTGTAATTTTTATCATAGGTTCTCTTCAACTGTGAGTGATGGAATCTAAAATAAAAATCCAGAAAAATACAATGTATGATTTTTAAATAATTAATTTCCATTTTATTGTGTGAAATAAGTATTTGATCATCTATCAACCAGTAAGAACTTTGGCTCTCACAGACATATTAGTTCTTATTTAAGAAGCCCTCCTGTTCTCCACTCATTACCTGTATTAACTGCACCTGTTTGAACTGTTACCTGTATAAAAGACACCTTTCCACACACTCAACCAATCAGACTCCAGCATCTCCACAATGCCCAAGACCAGAGAGCTGTGCAAGGACATCAGGGATAAAATTGTAGACCTGCACAAGGCTGGGATGGGCAACAGGACAATAGGCAAGCAGCTTGGTGAGAAGCAACAACAGTTGGTGCAATTATTAGAAAATGGGAGAAATAAAAAATAACGGAAAATCTCCCTCGGTCTGAGGCTCCATGCAAGGTCTCACCTCGTGGAGCATCATTGATCTTAAGGAAGGTGAGGAATGAGCCCAGAACTACACGGCAGGACCTGGTCACTGACCTGAATAGAGGGACCACAGTCTCAAAGAAAACAATCAGTAACACTCTAACGCCGTCAAGGATTAAAATCCTGCAGTGCTCAAGGTGCCCTTCATCAAGCCAACGCATGTCAAAGCCCGTCTGATGTTTGACCATCTGAATGATCCAGAGGAGGAATGGGAGAAGGTCATGTGGTCTGATGAGACAAAAATAGAACTTTTTGGTTTAAACTCCACTCGTCATGTTTGGAGGAAGAAGAATGATGAGCACAACCCCAAGAACACCATCCCAACCGTGAAGCATGGCGGTGGAAACATCATTCTTTGGGGATGCTCTTTCTGCAAAGGGGACAGGACGACTGCACCATATTGTGGGAAGGATGGATGGGGACCATGTATCGTGAGATTTTGGCCAATAACCTCCTTCCCTCAGTAAGAGCACTGAAGAGGGTGGTGGCTGGTCTTCCAGCATGATAACGACCCAAAACACACAGCCAGAGCAACTAAAGAGTGGCTCCATAGGAAACATCTTAAGGTCCTGGAGTGGCCTAGCCAGTCTCCAGACCTGAATCCAATAGAAAATCTTTGGAGGAGCTTAAAGTCCGTGTGGCCCAGCGACAGCCCCGAAACCTGAAGGCTCTGGAGGAGACCTGTATGGAGGACTGGGCCACAATCCCTGCTGCAGTGCAAACCTGGTCAAGAACTACAGGAAACGTCTGATCTCTGTAATTGCAAACAAAGGTTTCTGTACCAAATATTAAATTTCTTTTTTCTGGTGTATCAAATACTTATTTCACACAATAAAATGGAAATTAATTATTTAAAAATCATACATTGTATTTTTCTGGATTTTTATTTTAGATTCCATCACTCACAGTTGAAGAGAACCTATGATAAAAATTACAGTCATCTACAAGCTTTGCAAGTGGGAAAACCTGAAAAATCATCAGTGTATCAAATACTTGTTCTCCCCACTGTATTTGTATTTGTATTGTATAAAATTTTATTCATTGAATTTTTAATTCAAAATTCAACAAACATTGTAATATTTGGTAGAATTGCTGTGTAAACTATATACAGGGTCAACGCCAGTAGAATCGGTTTTGCTAGTATGACAAGAATGATGCAAGAGGTTAAGGTGTACTTTACTTCACATCACAACTTCCACATACAAATTGGTTAATATGTTACCAGTGGCGCAAAAAGTGGGTATGCAGGTTATGCAACACATAGGGGCGCAGCACCAGAGGGGGCGCCAAAACTCCGTCTGGAGGGGCGACGCGCTGATGATGTTTTCCCAAACACTTCAGCGCCTTTCGCTCCTTCACCTTGCGCACATGACGAGGTAAAGGTAGCGAGTTTTACCCTTTACGTGTCGTCGCCTGGGGGGGAGGATCATCGCAACTTCACCCTGACGGTTTGGGGGGAGGGGGGCGATTTATGTTTTCGCATCTACCTGAAAAATGTGTAGTTGCGCAACTGTATGTTACACATCAAGACAACTTGCCACAACATCTCCCAGAAAAGGAAATAATCTATCATCAGTTGAGATCAGAGATTTGCCCAAAGCATTAAACTTTTGGGCTGATGTTTGAGAAGTCACTTTAATAATATTGTTCCCTCACGTTGTTATTTTTTGGGATGTGCCTGAGCTCAGTCCATCTTTCACATCTTTGTGACTAGAAGATGCTAAACTGAATAGTCACAGTATTTCTTTTGACTGGCTTTTAGTCAAGTATTGAGAAATGTAAAGTTCAACATAGAGCTGGCTCTATTTTGGGATGCTGTTCTCAGGCTTACAAGAGAATGCAACAATAAATAGCAAAACACTTGGACACAGTTGGATCAGAGAACAGAACATGTCTCAAAAAATAAGGTATTTGTCCCAGAGTTCATTTGTAAAAATATATTCTCACCTTTGGTGTAGAACTTGTTTTGTTGTGAAGATACCAACATTTTCACAATGTTTTTGCTTTTACTCTGTGGTTGTAACACATGTTCATCTTTGGGACACAGAACCTCTTATGATGGTCGGGATATTTCCATGCTGGACTTGCATTTAAAGTTTGCTTAGAGAAAAATTTTGCTTTCATGGATAAACCAGACATAGTGGGGTCCAGAATTCTCATATTGTAAATCTTGAAGAATGTTTTTAGATTTTATCATAATGCTACACAGTATGATGTGTCTTTGAAGTGATGCCGATATCCACAAGGTGATAGGCAGAGTTACCGTATAGCATGAACAGTTTTTTTCAGTCAGAACTTCTGACTCTGGAAAAAGTAGTAAAAAAAAAACTTTTTTGAGAAATTTTTCCTTTATTCTGGTGTTTAGCAATTAAAAATAATTTTGGTTAAAAAAAAACAGAAATTAAAAGGAAGAAATTGTTTTGCATCTTTTTGAATGTAAGTATCTGGTTTCAACTGTATATGGACTCCAGCTTGGCTGCATCTTGTAACCCTCCCAGAACAAGCTGGACATCAAAGCTGTAAACATTTGTCAGGTCAGCCATGTCCTTCACCCAGAGCGTATAAAAGCAGCCAACCTCCTGAACCCCAATCACCAATCCCTCAGGATGACTCTCATCCCTGCAAAGGATGCACAGGATTTCTGGGTTTCTCTACTGAACATTATTCATGTGACCCACAAAAAATGTCCCACAAGGAACTTTCCTCCAGCCTGGAGGGAGCTTTGCTCTTCACACTCCTGACTATTGCATTCCAGAGTGGATGGTGTGTTCTTTGGCAGTATTTGTTTTTTTGTTGTTTTTTGTTCTTGTTTCTCTGAGTAAGCAAAGTGTGCAAACCTCAACAAGTGCTACCCTTTCATCAGAGTTGTGACTTTTCTGCAGGAACTTATATCTCGTATTTTCAGCACTATAAGGCGCACCGGATTATAAGGCGCACCTTCAATAATGGCCTATTTTAAAACTTTTTTCATATATAAGGCGCACCGCATTATAAGGCACATAGAATAGACGCCACAGTTATGTTGCCACCTGTCCGGTATTGAACGGGACATGATTTGTTCTGTTCGCTACAAATATGGATGTCTAATAATAAAAAATTGGTCCAAAGTTCTATATATAGCATCTGCACTAGTCATTGTTTCACTCACGGTTTTGGTGTTGCCATATTGTGCCCAACTGCTTTCTGGTTAGCACAGACCAACCGACACGCTGCCGCTGCAGCCTCTGTCTCTCTTGAGACAGGTCGGCGAGGAGAGGAGAGCCTTCCGACTGGAATGGGGCGTCTGGGCCGGATGATGGTCACCCGTCTCCGTTCGCGCACAGCATGTTGGTGGAGAACGTGATGCTAGATGACCTGCAGACGACCTGATTATTAGGTGGGTAGGTAGATACATAGACATGTCTATGGGTAGATAGGTCAGTCAAACTTTATTAACAAACCAGTTTTTTGACAACTATCCCACATGCACTGCGCGCTTCTTCTACGGGGAAAATGAAGTCGGCAGCTGCTTACCGTAGTTGCTAGACCTGTTGTGGCTCAATATTGGTCCATATATTAGACGCACCGGGTTATAAGGCGCACTGTCGGCTTTTGAGGAAATTTAAGGTTTTTAGGTGCGCCTTATAGTGCGGAAAATACAGTAATTTGCTTACATGCTGTATAACTTGCTGCACTGAAATTACTACAACACATAGTAAAGTGACTGGAAATTCCATCTGAGGTGTTTTCAGATTGTTTTGGTGATATTGTGTAATATGAGAAAAACATGCAACAATGTGGTGAATGTTGCAATAATGATGTGATTTGCAGTGAAAATACAAATAAGTAAACAGTATTACCACTTTTGGTTCATAGCAGTACTAGACCTTAAATAATGGGTCCATTCAGTCTGGTCTGATTCTGGGAAAGAAAAAAAAATCAATTTCAAGGTTTGGAAAAGTTTTGGTTTCCAGTGACTTCTGAGTGTTAGCATTGGAATATATAATCAATTACCTTCACAACTCTTAACCTTTTAAATCATTACCTGCTGCATGCAACAAATGTCACAAATTACATTACAGGAGTAGGGAGTCTGAAAGGATGGTTGTTCAAAAATTAGCTAAAATTCAACCAGTTCCTCACAGTATATGTATTATGTGATATATATTGTTCAGATCTACTAGGTAGTAGGGGTTGAACGACTACATATTTTTTAAGGTGGTCTACATCATGATAATAGTCGAGTCGACGTCGACTAGTCGCGGTGACGTCATAATGACGTAAGTGCAAAAAACCCTTCACAACTACTTGGAGGCTTTATGAGCTATTTTTACTGCAAATATTGACTCCCGCCCCCCATCCCTTTCTCCTGCTTATACTAAGTCTATTATGCAGAATTAAAAGAGCAATAAACTGATCATTCTTCGTGAGCGGCGAGAAAGTTTGTGCACAAAGTCGGTCTGATTCTTTTTTGTTTCCAAACACGCTGATACTGATGATCTCTGATAGCTGCTGGTATAGGAGTCAAATTATCACACTGACCACACGGTGTTTTGGAACATCACAAACCAAACTTATGACGGATCCCGTTTGGTTACAGTTGAATTCAACAGAGCTCCCGCTGCTCCCCGCTGCTCCACCCGTGCTCCCCCCGCTGCTCCTCGCTGCTCTCCGCTGCTCACCCGCTGCTCCCCGTGTCCTCGCTGCTCCACCGTGCTCCCGCTGCTCTCCGTTGCTCTCCGTGCTCTCCACTGCTCCCCATTGCTCCTCCGCTGCTACCCGCTGCTCCTCCGTGCTCCCCGCTGCTCTCCACTGATCCCACTGTCCCCCCCCGTGCTCTCCTGTTGTCTCCGCTGTCCCCGTGCTCCTCCCACTGCTCCCCCATGCTCCTCCGTTGCTCTCCACTGCTCCGCTGCTCTCAGCTGCTCTCCCGTTGCTCTCCCATTGCTCCTCCACTGCTCCCGCTGCTCTCACTGCCCCCCAGTCCTCCGTGCTCCAATTGCTCACCTCCTCCTCCTCTCTCGTGCCTCACACTGCTCCTGCTCTCCGCTGCTCCCTCTCCCGGATGCGCGCTATGAAGCCTGCTGATCAATCATTGCTCTGAAGACTGCAGACGGAGCAGAGACCTCAGACCTCAGGATGAGCTGGACTTAGTTTCCAGATGTGTCAAACCTTAAGAGCTAGCTGCCAGGTTGAGCTTCAATACGCAGAATGACGCTGATCAGTTGGGGATGAAAAGTCTGACATCATGACTGTCGCACGTTACTCCATAGTCTTTTTGTTGTTTGTTTTAAGTATTTTTTCGGCACCAGTTTATTTGACACCATCTGACGTAAGGGGTCAGAGAGCTGAGAGGTCTGGGCCAGCGATGGAGGACGGGAGTCGACTCCTGACTACCGCGGCTGAAGCATCTATATGCGGGGCCGCGTTAACCACGCGCCACGCAACGCCCTATTGGTAGCTATGCTGTAATTTACAGTTTCTCTTTGTTAAATTATTTACATTTTTATACAGTGTGAGCTTTCTGACGAACTCACCTAGTCCACCTTCTTTCATTTCCTTGGAAAATCTGTTTTGTCACGTGATTGCAACTAGTCGACTGGCCCAGAAAAAAGTCATTGCAGAGAAAGAATCGACTAGTCGACTAATTGGTGCAACCCAGGTATTAGGGATGGTACATAAAATGCTATGGTTCCATGATATATACAAAATGTAAAATAGAAGTGTGTAACATGATCTTAAAACAGACGCAGCAATTATCTCTGCTTAATGTTCAGCTATAATGTAATTTGGAACCTTATTGCTATTTTTGACACAATAACCACTCTGGGTTTAGTTTTTTTATACTACTGAGCTTATGTTCTCACAATACTGGTTCATTTCAGTTTTGGCTTTAATTTATCTCAAAATATGCTAAACTAACTTATTACAGTAAAGAATATAAATTTAAATCATTTTGGTGAGAGATGTTGAAGAAACCAAAGACACCTAGAAGTGTCTTTGTCTGGTGTCTTTCTTGGGTTGATCAGTGTGTAAGTCAACAGCAACCTCAGAAGAAGGTTTTATTACTTACTTAAGAATATCTTTATTATTTAGCCTTATATTTATCCCATGATGATACAAATGCATGATTTGAATTCTTTTGCTTTTATTAATTATTTATTGAAATTCAATAAAACCATATTTCCAATCGGTATGGAAAGTATTCAGACCCCTTTACATTTTTCACTCTTTCATTGTAGTCATTTTTCATATTATTTTTCATGAATGTACAAATAATGGGAATTATTTTTTTCTCCCATTTTATACAGAAATTTTTTTTTAGAATGTTTTGCAAATTTCTTAAAAAAGAAAAACTGAAGTATCACACAGTCACAAGTATTCATATCCTTTGCTCAGTATTTAGTATAAGCACCATTTTGAGCTAGTACAGCCATGAGTCTTGTAGGAATGATGCAACAATCTGTTGACATCTGGATTTGGGGATCCTCTTCCTTCAGATCCTCTCCAGCTCCCTCCGATTGGATGATGAATGTTGGTAGAGCCACTTTCAGGTCTCTCCAGAGATGCTTAATTAGATTTCGGTCAGGCTCTGGCTGGGACAGTCAAAACTGGTCTCAGCGTTGTTCTGAAGCCACTCCTTTGTTATTTTAGCTTTATTTTAGTCTTTGTCTTGTTGGAAGGTGAACCTTTGGCCAAGTCTGAGGTCCTTATCAATCTGGAAGAGGTTTTCTTTCAGGATATCTCTGTACTTTGTCGTATTCATCTTTCCTTCAATTGCAACCAGTTGTCCTGTCCCTGCAGCTGAAAAGCATCCCATAGCATGATGCTGCCACCACTATGTTTCACTGTTTGGATTGTATTGGGCAGGTGATGAGCAGTGTCTTATTTTATCCACACATACCGCTTAGAATTAATGCCAAAAAGTTCAATCTTTCTCTCATCAGAACAGAGAGTCTTATTTCTCAAAGTCTATGAGACTTTCATGGTTTTTTTACAAACACTATGAGAGTTTTTAATATGTCTTCTTGGCACTGAGAAGAGGCTTCCGTTGGGCCATTCTGCCATTAAGCCCAACTGATGGAGGGCTGCAGTGATAGTTGACTTGTGGAACTTTCTCCCATCTCTCTACTGCATCTCTGGAGCTCAGCCACAATGATCTTTGGCTTCTTCTTTGCCTCTCTTACTAAGGCTCTTCTCCCATGTTGCTTAGTTTAGCTGGACGACCAGGTTTAGGAAGAGTTCTGATCATCCCAAGCTTCTTCCATATAAGCATTGTGGAGGCCTCTTAGGAATCTTACAAACAAGGCATAGAAATGTGCCTTGCACAGAGCTCACTGGGTAGTTCCTCCCATGTCATGATTCTAATTTGCTCTGACCTGTACTGTGAGCTGTGAGGTCTTACATAGACAGGTATGTGACTTTCCTAATCAAGTCCAGACAGTTTAATTAAACACAGCTGGACTCCAATGAAGGAGCAGAATCTCATGGAGGATCAGAAGAAATGGACAGTCTTCCATCCATCCATCCATCCATCCATTTTCTTCCGCTTATCCAGGATCGGGTCGCGGGGGCAGCAGCTTCAGAAGGGAGACCCAGACTTCCCTCTCCCCAGCCACTTCTTCCAGCTCCTCCTGGGGAACCCCAAGGCGTTCCCAGGCCAGGCGAGAGACATAGTCCCTCCAGCGTGTCCTGGGTCTTCCTCGGGGCCTCCTCCCGGTGGGACGTGCCCGGAACACCTCACCAGGGAGGCGTCCAGGAGGCATCCTGACCAGATGCCCGAGCCTCAACTGGCTCCTCTCGACATGGAGGAGCAGCGGCTCTACTTTGAGTTCCTTCCGGATGACCGAGCTTCTCACCCTATCTCTAAGGGAGAGCCCAGCCACCCTGTGGAGGAAACCCATTTCGGCCGCTTGTATCCGTGATCTCGTTCTTTCGGTCATGACTCAAAGCTCATGACCATAGATGAGGGTGGGAACGTAGATCGACCGGTAAATCGAGAGCTTCGCTTTTTGACTCAGCTCTCTCTTCACCACGACGGACCGGTACAGCGCCCGCTTCACGGCAGACGCTGCCCCAATCTGCTTGTTGACCTCCCGCTCCCTTCTTCCCTCATTCGTGAACAAGATCCCCAGATACTTAAACTCCTCCACTTGAGGCAGGACAACCCCCCTGACCCGGAGAAGGACCTCTACCTTTTCCGGCTCAAGACCATGGCCTCGGATTGGAGGCACTGAACCTCATCCCGGCCGCTTCACACTCGGCCGCGAACCGTTTCAGCGAGAGCCGCAGATCACGATCTGATGAAGCCAACAGGACCACATCATCTGCAAAAAGCAGAGATGCGATCCTAAGGCCACCAAAACGGATCCCCTCAACACCTCGACTGCGCTTAGAAATTCTGTCCATGAAAGTAATGAACAGAATCGGTGACAAAGGCAGCCTTGGCGGAGTCCAACTCTCACTGGGAATGAGCCCGACTTACTGCCGGCAATGCGGACCAGACTCTGACACCGGTCATACAGGGACCTGACAGCCCGTATCAAAGGGCCCGGTACCCCATACTCCTGGACAACCCCCCACAAGGCCCCCCGAGGGACACGGTCGAACGCCTTCTCCAAGTCCACAAAACACATGTAGACTGGTTGGGCGAACTCCCATGCACCCTCCAGGACCCTGCTGAGGGTGTAGAGCTGGTCCAGTGTTCCACGACCAGGACGAAAACCACACTGCTCTTCCTGAATCCGAGGTTCGACTATCCGACAGACCCTCCTCTCCAGGACCCCTGAATAGACCTTTCCAGGGAGGCTTAAGAGTGTGACCCCTCTGTAATTGGAGCACACCCTCCGGTCCCCCTTTTTAAACAGGGGGACCACCACCCCAGTCTGCCAGTCCAGAGGAACTGCCTCCGATGTCCATGCGATATTGCAGAGTCGTGTGAGCCAACACAACCCTACAACATCCAGAGCCTTAAGGAACTCCGGGCGGATCTCATCCACCCCCGGGGCCCTGAGGCCACCGAGGAACTTTTTGACCACCTCGGCGACCTCGTCCCCAGAGATTGGAGAGCCCAACCCAGAGTCCACAGGCTCAGCTTCCTCAACAGAAGGCGTGTTGGTGGGATTGAGGAGGTCCTCGAAGTATTCCGCCCACCAACCCACAACGTCCCGAGTCGAGGTCAGCAGCCACCATCCCCACTGTAAACAGTGTTGGTGCTGCACTGCTTCCCCCTCCTGAGACGCCGGACAGTGGACCAGAATCGCCTTGAAGCCGTACGGAAGTCTTTCTCCATGGCCTCTCCAAACCCCTCCCACGCCCGAGTTTTGGCCTCAGCGACCCGAGCCGCATCCCGCTTCGCAAGCCGGTACCCATCAGCTGCTTCTGGAGTCCCACAGGCCAAAAAGACCCCATAGGACTCCTTCTTCAGCTGGACAGCATCCCTCACCGAAGGTGTCCACCAACGGGTTCGGGGGTTGCCGCCGCGACAGGCACCAACGACCTTCCGGCCACAGCTCTGATAAGCCGCCTCGGCGATGGAGGCACGGAACATGGTCCACTCAGACTCAATGTTCCCCACCTCCCTCGGAACGTCTTCGAAGTTCTGCCTGAGGTGGGAGTTGAAGCTCCGTCTCACAGGGACTCCGCCAGACGTTCCCAGCAGACCCTCACTACACGTTTGGGCCTGCCAGGTCTGACCGGCTTCCTCCCCCACCACCGGAGCCAACTCACCACCAGGTAGTGGTCAGTGGACAGCTCCGCCCCTCTCTTCACCCGAGTGTCCAAGACATACGACCGCAGATCCGATGAAACGACGACAAAATCGATCATCGAACTGCGGCCTAGGGTGTCCTGGTGCCAAGTGCACGTATGGACACACTTATGGACAGCATGCGAGTTAAACATGAGTGTCTGACTACTTATGACCATGTGATATTTCCGTTTTTCTTTTTTTATAAATTGACAAAAATATTTACATTTATATCTTTTAGCTGTCAAAATGGGATTAGTGTGCATTTATGAGAAATAATATCAATTCTTTGATTTTTAGCAAATTGCTGCAAAGAAACAGAGGGAAAATTTTTAAAGGGGTCTGAATTCTTTCCATCACCATAGTGTATAGCACTTTTCAACCCTCAAAGAGCCCTCAAAGAAGTTTTACAATGAAATCAGTCAATCCTATTCACACGCTGATGACAGAAAGCTACTGGATTGTAGCCGCTGCTGTCCTGGAGCAGTCTGACAGAAGGAAGGCAAGGCATTCATTAGAACTAACTGGACATTTTTTCTGAAATTTGCATGCTACAAATTGTTCCATGGTACAGTTTTCTATTATCAATATATGCAGCTCATAATAGAAATTTGGTCACTAATTAGTGACCAGAGTTAGTGGGGTTAACAATTCTCATCTTCCTGTTTGAGTTTCCTGAGGCAGGTCTTCAGACATCATAGTATGTCTTATGAGTCAGAAAACACAATCCTGGGCATTTTTACCATCAACACTTCTGAAATATGCTACTGACTGACAACTGACTGCTGTAAAGGTATCAAGTGTTGAGAGATTTAAGAGATATAACATTGGGAGTGAAACTAAATTTAAAACCATGCATTTTCTTTGCACCCTTGTCCCTTAGTGGGGTTGGGAGGTGCTGGTTCCTCTCCAGCTAACGTTCTGGGTGAGAGGCGGGGTCAGGGGTCACCCTGGACAGGTCACCAGTCTGTCGCAGGGCAACACAGAGACAGACAGGACAAACAAACCATGCACACACTCTCACACCTAGGGACAATTTGGAGAGGCCAATTAACCCCAACAGTCATGTTTTTGAACTGTGGGAGGAAACCGGAGTACCTGGAGAAAACCCACATATGCACAAGGAGAACATGCAAACTCCATACAGAAAGACCGGGACCAGGAATTGAACCTAGAACATTCTTGCTGCAAGACAACAGCTCTACCAAGCTCTACCACTGTGCAGCCTAGATTTAAAACCTGGGATTTTGTCAGAAGCCACTTAAAAGGTCTTAATGTTTGTGAAAAGATACTTTAAACCTCTAAGCCTAGAAAATTGAAGTAAAGGAACTAATAGAATAGAATCGACATATTTGTCCTCAAAGTCATGACACAAAGCTGATATATTGTAACCAGATTGTGATATGGTTAAAATAGTTAGCTATACGTTTGTATATTTGCATAGCCATATCATCTTTTGTTGTTAATTTCAGTTTTGTTGTATTTTGTTTTAAATTATGCTGTTTGCTAGCTGAGTTAATTTATTGACCAGCAGTAAACTAAACTGTATTTTGTACTTGAATGCTAAGTGTTTGCATTTTTCTTGTCCTTGCTGATTGTGCTGTCGGAGTCCGATGTGCACCTGTAAGCAGTTTACAGGAGGAGTGTTGTTTTGTCCAATACTGAGTGGTCTGTTTGAATTTTCGGAAGGATCGCATCGCATCATCACCTTGAGAACATCATTGAGTCTTTACTGAGATATTCTGCTACGTAAAAACATAAATTTGCTTTTGCAGATTGTATATCATTTGAGTTGAAGTTTTTCTCATGGTCATGAACTGGTAAGACAAAAGGATAAAATAAAGGTAAAAATTAACTTATGCATACCATTTATTAAAACTGTGAACTTGCACCTCCAAATTGTTGGAGCTTCAAAACAAAAACTGAAATTAATGTTATATGTTTTATTGTTGGTCATAGCTACTAATTACTAATAAACAGAAACATAAAGAGACCAATAGTAGCTATCAAGCATTTAAGAAGATAACATCTTTTGCTGTATGGCATTTGCAGAAATTGTTGAAGAAATTAAATGTTACTGAACATTTTAAATGTCAATAAGATGTTTTGCCAAGTTTGTAGTGCTGCCTTGTTATTTTTCAGTTACTGTGTAGCACAGCTTCCATAAAGAACTCTTTTTTAGTCTTTCCTGTTTATCTGCTGCTTATGCAAAATGCCACCAAACAACATGCTTTTTACTTTTGTACCAGAGAATGTCATAAAGGTTCTTGGACATACTTGCCTTATTACAGGGAGTTTTACATTTTCGACTCCAGCTCACTGTTACAAATGGCAGCCATTATTCTTAAAGTGACGGCTGCAAGGTGATGGGCTGAGTCTGTCTGCAGTGTTATTGTGTGAAAGGTAGCTTTCTTACATGGGTAGCTTGCTAAGACGACAACGGCTTAGTTTATAGTATGATGTGACTTTAAAAAAAAATCATTATTTTAAAATATATAAAATAATTTAACAATCATTAAATATTGATTATTTTTGACAACCCTATGTGTATTTATACATATACCTTTGCCTTTTATTGTTCTTCAGCCCATTTCCATCCATCCATCCATCCATCCATCCTCTTACACCCTTGTCCCCTAGTGGGGTCAGGAGGAGCTGCTGCCTCTCCAGCTAACGTTCCGGGAGAGAGGCGGGTCACCCTGGACAGGTCGCCAGTCTGTCGCCAGCCCATTTCCTAAAAGCTATTTATTTGTGTGACCTCAGATCTGCTGACTTGTAAAGATCCAATATTATCTTTCTATTCTGCTTAAGTTGCATATTTGTTTGTTGAAATTAATTTGTCTGTGGTAAATTACATCAATGTTTGTGTTGTCTGAGAATAAGTTTTCTTGATAGAAAAACAAAATGCTAAACAGTTCTTCCTGGTAACTCCTATATTTAAAAACACAGAAAAAGGCACTCAGATTGATCATTTTGACTTGATATATTGTCTCCATTGCAACACAATGAAGAACAGTGTTTTGATATAATGCTGCTGTTTTTTTAGTTTTCTTGTAGATTTTTTGGACCAGCCTGCTTTGGGAAAAAGATTTTTAGGGTTAGAGTAAAAATTCCAGTATTCTCAATTTTTCCCAGCTATTATGCCATCATTATTGTCAGTACCTTTAAATATTAGGTACTGATATTTACCTAATAGTACATAGCCTTCTATGTACTACTATCGTTCTACTATTCTATCATAGCTGTGCCGTTCCTTCCTTTGTTCCTACATTGTTTTATCATCCCAAACCAGTTTGCTGTTAATGGTTTTATATTTATGTATTTGTGATTGTGTGTGTGTTGTGTGTGTGTGTGTGTGTGTGTGTGTGTGTGTGTGTGTGTGTGTGTGTGTGTGTGTGTGTGTGTGTGTGTATATACACGGTGTTTTGCTTACTTAAAATTCTTGCAGAACCTCCACACCATAACAATGACTTTTGGAATCTTCTAAAACTTTACTACACTTAAATATCCACACATTCACCAAAATTGCAATAAGATGACAAACGAAGATAAAAAAAGGTTTTATTTAAAATTCTTTATGTAATGCACACATTTGTATCCTCTGAAGCATACTTGATGATTTTTGATTTATTTCAAAAATGTTCTTTACAATGGTAAAAATGTTGAGCTGTCTTATGCTGGTGCCGTGTGTCTTTGCTGTCAATAGCAGCAGCTCTTCTTCTGAAGTTCTGACTCTATAACTTTGAAGATTGGCTGAAGGTAAATGGTTAGGATAGTTAGGTTTACTTTGAACACTTATAATTATTTTTCCTCTGTACAAAATAAAATATTTAAGTTAAAGGGAATTAGAATGGAATTAGAACACTGGACCAGCTCTACACCCTCAGCAGGGTCCTGGAGGGTGCATGGGAGTTTGCCCAACCAGTCTACATGTGTTTTGTGGACTTGGAGAAGGCGTTCGACCGTGTCCCTCGGGGGGCCTTGTGGGGGGGTTCTCCGGGAGTATGGGGTACTGGGCCGTTTGATACGGGCTGTCAGGTCCCTGTATGACCGGTGTCAGAGTCTGGTCCGCATTGCCGGCAGTAAGTCGGGCTCGTTTCCGGTGAGAGTTGGACTCCGCCAAGGCTGCTGCCCTTTGTCACCGATTCTGTTCATTACTTTCATGGACAGAATTTCTAGGCGCAGCCGAGGTGTTGAGGGGATCCGTTTTGGTGGCCTTAGGATCGCATCTCTGCTTTTTGCGGATGATGTGGTCCTGATGGCTTCATCAGATCGTGATCTGCGGCTCTCGCTGAAACGGTTCGCGGCCGAGTGTGAAGCGGCCGGGATGAGGCTCAGTGCCTCCAAATCCGAGGCCATGGTCTTGAGCCGGAAAAGGGTAGAGTGCCTTCTCAGGGTCAGGGGGGGTCGTCCTTCCTCAAGTGGAGGAGTTTAGTATCTGGGGATCTTGTTCACGAATGAGGGAAGAAGGGAGCGGGAGATCGACAGGCGGATTGGGGCGGCGTCTGCCGTGAAGCGGCGCTGCACCGGTCCGTCGTGGTGAAGAGAAGGTGAGTCAAAAGGCGAAGCTCTCGATTTACCGGTCGATCTACGTTCCCACCCTCATCTATGGTCATGAGCTTTGGGTCATGACCGAAAGAACGAGATCACGGATACAAGCGGCCGAAATGGGTTTCCTCCTTAGGGTGGCTGGGCTCTCCCTTAGAGATAGGGTGAGAAGCTCGGTCATCCGGGAGGGACTCAAAGTAGAGCCGCTGCTCCTCCACGTCGAGAGGAGCCAGTTGAGGCTCGGGCATCTGGTCAGGATGCCTCCTGGACGCCTCCCTGGTGAGGTGTTCCGGGCACGTCCCACCGGGAGGAGGCCCCGAGGAAGACCCAGGACACGCTGGAGGGACTATGTCTCTCGGCTGGCCTGGGAACGCCTTGGGGTTCCCCCGGAGGAGCTGGAAGAAGTGGCTGAGGAGAGGGAAGTCTGGGCCTCCCTTCTGAAGCTGCTGCCCCTGCGACCTGATCCCGGATAAGCGGAAGAAAAGGGATGGATGGATGGATGGAATTAGAATGTTTAATTTGTGCTGTATTTTGTATTTGTATTTTAACAAGTTTAAAGAATTGTTTAAATTCTAAAATGTAAAAATTCTATCCCAAATTATCTATTTTTTCATACAAAACGATTACAAATTTAGGAGTAATTTGTTTTACTATTTCTCTTCCACAAACATTTCACCTAAATATTCTCTTGTCATGATGGGTCTAATGCTTTTTGCCCACATGCAGAAACACTCACAGAGAAATGGATGTAAAACGGATGTTTATTGCAATAATACAAAATCAAACAAAGAAACATGGCTAGGCGGGTCAGTGGGTCGGAGTCCGGGTGCGTCTGCACACAAGGGAAGAGAGAGGTTAGATGGTTTTACAGGGGGTGAAAAAGGACATAACTAGTGGCTGTGAGCTCTGTTTTTACTTGAAAAAACAAGTGGAGGATTACGGGTGGAGGTACGTGGTTCCAGATTGAGAAGAGAGCTGATGTTGGCTGGCTGGAGATTAACCGGGCGTTGGGGGGTGAGCAGGTCAGATATGTCACCACAGAGGAGCTGCAGAGCAGACAGCAGAGGCGTCACGAAAAAAGGTTTCTTCAGGACTGGTGGACTAGAGGAAATCTACCCCAAGGGCCTCGAAAGATTCCTGAAGGAGATTCACAAGAGTAGGGTGAGAGCCTGAACAAACTCTGATCAAAACACAGGATGTCTTTAGACCAGTGGTCCCCAACCTTTTCACTACCACGGACCGGTCAAGACTTGGAAAATGTTGCTGTGGACCGGAGGGGGGGTAAGAGGGGAAAAGGGGGGGGGGGGTGTATGGACGGCATCCGTCAGGTAAGGCTGCATGTTGGTGTTCCCGCTAAATCCTGAATATACCGAATTTCTGTTGTCTTCACCCTTTTATCGCAGCCTGTGGGGTTTTTCCCTGACTGGGAACCAGAATACAACCTGTTGAATGTGACAGGTAGCCAATCAGAAATCGCGGTAACGTAAGAACAGAGGGGAATCACAAACAGCTGAGATATGGTAACTGAGAGTCCGGTTGATATCGGAGATGATATGTGGAAATGTTTATTATTAAATCTAAAGGTCATTATTGTGTTTATTCAGTTAAAAATGTTAACTATGAAAAAACATATTCACCTCCAAATCATAGTGCAGCAAACAGAGCGGCTGCTCCCGTCGTCTTTCATCCACCGCCTATTTTTGTTTGTTAAATCTTTCATTTCTTAAAATAACTCCACAAACTATCACCATTGTTTTTACATAGTCATCCATGTTTGGTTATTCTAAATTCCCGCTATGTTGGGGGTTTTGTGGATTTTCTTCTGGAATCGCGATGTTCGTGACTGGAATCGGTTCCTGCCTTGTGGCTGGAGACACGAACTAATCAAACCTGTTGGACTTTTATCAGCTCTGTGGTCACAGAGGTTTGGAGAATCGGCCGACAATCTTAAATCTTTCCTCTAAACCAGACTTAAGACTCACAAGCTCTACTCATCTCCTCTTCACTGCCCAAACGCTCTGACTCTGGTCACTATGGTACCATTTACATATCCCTTCAAAATAAGATACAGAAGCGCCACAAAAATGAACATTTTACTTTTGTGAACATTTTAACTCACGATAATGACTAACCAATGAGACGGTTCCATCTGGGAGTGATGAGAGTCAATGACACCTGAAGTGTTGCTTATATCCACAGCCTGCTTGGTCTCTATGTGGCGAAGCAGCTTGAAGCTTCATTGCCTCATTAGCAGCCGGTCGCCACATGTTACGCAGAGCGGCTTGTAATGTGGGACTCACCTACCGGTCTGGGATAAATCCATCCTCCTGTCTCTCTGGGCCTTTTCCACTTTGCAAAGAAACTTTCCAAAGACATCTGATCTGTTTCTTACTCATTTTGCTGCTTGTGGCTCAGTGTTGGCGGTGTTCTGTCAGATCGCCATACGCTGTCAGGATAGCATACATGCAGTGAGTGCGCATGCGCATTAAGAAGTCCGACCGTCAGTGGAGTTGTCCGTTCAGCATACGCAACAAGTTACGACCAAAATAAGTCATTAAATTGTTTATAATATGATATAATATGATAACTAGTTATATATGCGTTGTCGTGGTTTCAAAGTGTGTTTAAAGCAGGATCCAGCTGCAGCTGCAGTCAACTACAACACAAGCTGTGTAAAACTCATTAACCTACTTAACCGCTAAGTCAAAATGCCATATAACTGTTAATAACAAAGTGTATGATGATCTACGTCATGATTCTATGTTGCAGATTAAATAAAATCATATGGTAATGACAGAGTAGACATGTCTGAGCTAAGCGTATGACTATCTGACAATGTGTGTTGATCTGACAGAACAGCGGCAAGTAACCAAGAGAATCTGGTTAAAGGATTTTCAAAATAAAAGATCCTCCAGGCTCAAATAATACATAAAACGGAAATATTTAATTATTTCTTGTGCGGACCGGTACCAATTGGTCCTCGGACCGGTACCGGTCCACGGACCGGGAGTTGGGGACCACTGGCCTAATGTATGTGACCAGCAGGTGGAGATATTTCTAAAAAAAACAACAAGATGCACCAGAACACGGATTTAACAATGTACAATACTTTATTAAACAATTATCTAAAACAATTCTTTTAAAATCCGAGGCGTCAGGCCCACTACTTGGTCGCTGGAACCAAAAAGGGACAAACAAAGATGGGATTGTTCCAAAAAAAAAAAAAAAAAAAAACACAAACCATGCAAATGCAAAGAAATGAGTCAAGAAAAGGATCAGGCAACGCAAAAAGAAATGAACAAAGCAATCAAAAAGAAAACAAATGAATAACTCAACAAACGGTAAAAGAAAATACTTCAAACAATGGAACAAGTCGTCGTCATTCCAGGTGTCTTTCTATTGGGCCGGAGGAGTAACGCCCCGCCCACACGGCCTGGCCAATCCGCAACGGATCCAACTGAGAGCCGCCCAATCAAACAATGAAAAGACAAAACAGCAGAGCGTCCAAAGCTGCAGCTCCAAACAATCAGTTGCCTAAAACAGAAAAGCCCATTAACGGCGAATACAAAATAAAAGAAATTAAAAGCTAAATGGCCGGTAACCGACCCAGCGGTGGAGACACAGCCTGACCGGGAGGAAGCGGGTCAGCAGGTGAGGACCAGATTGAAGCCGCTGGTTGCCACAGCAACCAGCTGCAGCGGCAGCGCCATCATAGTAACGCTGTAGAAAATGGACGACAGGCGTCACCCAGAAACCAACCATGATCTCAGCCACGGACGGAAAAACTGACACTTACGATCACCGACGAATCGACCGAACCCACAGGCGACATGTAGGGTTACCTACAGCGACCCGCCCACCAATCAACGGTGCCCGATGCACAGAGTGGGGGGGTGAAACACCATCCCACCACAGTATATTATTTAGTATTAATCATTATTTATTTTTGTTTATATATTTATATAAATATGTATTGATAAGACTAGCGGTCCATTAGGCGTCTGTCCTTTTATTATGTCTGATGTGAGAAACGGTCCGGTCTACAGAAGACGGATCCTTCAAAGGCCACGAATATGGACCGGAAGAGAGAAGCTGTAGCTTCCGGCTAGGCGTTATGTTGCTTAGCAACCGTGACAACGTGAAGCGCAGAGCGGCGAAGGAAAAAAAACGGACTCGAAGTTGTTGTAATGTAATAATAAAAAAAAGTTGTTGAGGTTTTTTTTACTCTTTATTTCTGTATTATTCTTCACATTGTGTAATATAGGTTGTTCCATAGTAAAAAGGGAATCTGTCTGATTCTAAAATGTTTAATGTACACAAAGGATATTATTCATTTTCAAATGCTCTCCAGATCTCAGGTCGTAAGACATGACAGTTAAATAAAACTATTATGTTTGAAGGCTTAACTTTAATCAGTCAAACCCATTTGCTCAGGAATAAATTAAATACTTTAGTGAACCAAAAGATTTTACTACTATCTGACTTAATATCTATGTTTCACCTCCACTCATAGGGGAAACTAGCGGGAGTTTTTCTAGCTATGAACCGGGAGACCTGGGTTCTCTGTCGGTACCGAACCTGGAGCTCCGACCAGCTGACAGCTGGATGTTAATGCAGCGGAGCAGAAGGTCCGAAAACACGGAGCAATATTGGAATTAAATGATTTACTGTTGAACTGAGCAGATATTTCAGGTCTATACATCTACATTCTCACCTAAAAACATTGTAAAAAATCATTTTGTGTAATTTTAAGTGTAATACAGGAAAACTTATTTTGTCGCCATTGCTACTTTTCTGAACACCGTTTTAAAGGATGCAGCAAACAGGAAGGGGCGGGACGGACCACTGTCAGCCTCATACCTTATATGGAAATGGGACCATTGCACTCCGGAAATGAAGGGGGCGCTATTTCCTGTATTATCCGTGGTCTCCCGTTTTTATTTTGTTTTTAAATATGTGATATATCTTCACCTTTAGGAACGAGTTTCACTCTCAGCATGTACTTGAACTTCAATATTTTATTTACTTAAGGGCAGCTCACAGTTTTTAACAAATTCTGTAGTTTTCGGTGCACTTCTAAATCTGCTCCTTAGTCCCATCTTTTCGGGGTTTACTGCTGCCTCTAGTGGCCTGGCGGTGGTAACACAACTAACATAATCACGTTACTAAATCAGAATACTACAAAGTCGTACAGAAGAGAACAGAAGAACAGAAAACAAATTTATGGCTGTACTTTACTTATTTACTGTGTGGCTAGCTCCATGGCTAGCTCCATGGCTAGCTCCCTGTGTCTTACTCTGCAGTTGTGCAGTCACAATGTCTGTGAACATGAGCGCCCCCTGCCATGAGGCAAGAGAACTGCCTGCCTCACCTCGAGTCTGTTCTCTGCCGTTTCTGATCGCTCCTCCTCAACAAAAACACACACACACACAATTAGTGACAAAAAACACTGTACATTATATACATAAGCGAAATTATGGAAAATCAGTCCATATATTAAATGTTTCTTAGCCATTTTATTGCCGATGTACAAACAGGACGAACATGCTGTCATATAATGGCAGCCAGTGCAGTTAGCCAGAGGTTGCGTAATAGCAGGTGAGGCTGAGCTGCTGCTGCCTCACCTGCTTCGCTTCTGAGCATTTGAATGGTGTTGAGGAAAACCAATTTAACTATTAAAAAACAACTAGGCTCGGGCTTTCCTCTGGTCCCAGGCCCTTTTCTTGTATCCGAAGCCGGAGCCGTAGCCGTGTGGCACGAAACAAAGACGCACGCTACGTGTTGACGTCACAGGAGCTCAGAGTTTAATCCAATCAGTGGACAGTATAACACAAGACAGAAAAATTAAAGAAACACAGTCACACATTAGTCACCTGATAGAATAAGACAGATAGAGGAAAAGACGAAGACGTCGAAGACGTCCTCGGAGAAACAGTCAGCCCATGGTGCTAAAAATTGACTATTTCTGCTCATTTTCTTTGTGCAAGAGGTTTTATACTAGTAGGTGTGTTTTATTCAAATAAGGTGCAACACCTCTCGACCAACCAAAAGCTGTCTCTGACCCCTTTCAAACTCAGAAAATCCCTAGATTTCCTTCAGAGACAAAAACGTGGCTTCTCCTTTTGTTTTTAAATAAGTTAGAAGCAGGATGTCTCCGATCCCCTGTTGGGTTATGGCCTTCTCAAATTACTGTGAAACAGCTGGAACTTCCACTGGTGATATCCTGACATAAAAAACCTAATTTGAAACCTTATATGACAATTCACTCTAGACCAAAAAGTAAAGGTCAATAAGCCAAAATAAGTTTCTAATTCCAAAACTATTGTTAGACCATTTTCCATTAAATCAGGTTACATTTTACAACTAGCATATTTTAAATATATTTTCTTAACAATGGGAAAATGCGAAAATCCAGCGATTTTGAAGAAAAACTCCTCAGAATTGGTTAAGCTAAGAAAAAAATAGATACTTTGTAGTACAAAACCACAGGGTGAAAATAGCAATATAAATTTTATATTATATATTATTTTTCCATGATGACAGGTGAGGCTCTGCCTTACCTGCCTCCCCTGACCGCACGTCACTGATATATATTTAGTGAAAGCAGCTGCAAAGTTTTTCAAGGTTAAAGATTTGTCTTGGGAAAAAGTTCATGATGAACTGCGACAGAGTGAAGGATCATCTGAACTGGAGGCGTCTCAAACCATCACATAATTCTAATTTTACAGTGGAACGCTCACAGTTTAATAGCAAATGGTCAGGAATTTAAAGGCTTCACAAATAATCTAAATCCAAAGCCAGATATAATATGCATTCAAGAAACATGGCTCAAACCATCATTACAGTTTAATATTCAGGGTTATTCAGTTTCACGTAAAGACAGGTCAAACGGGAGTGGAGGAGGATGTGCTATATTTGTAAAAACCGACATAAAATTTATTCAGCTACAAGTAGTATCTGACTTAGAAATTATAGCCATTTAAATTTGGACAAATACTGAGAATACTAAAATAATAAATTTTTATAATCCTTGTAAACAATTAGAAAAATGTAAACTTGAATCAATCTTAGGAAATTGGAGAGGGAAAATAGTTTGATGTGGGGATTTTAATGCACATAGCACTTTATGGGGAGATCAGGATGATTATAATGGAGGAGTTGTAGAAGAGGTGATTGAAGAAAAAGAATTGGTCGTTTTAAATAATGGTGAAGGCACTCGGGTCGATTTTATGAGGGGTAAAGAATCTGCCATTGATCTGACATTGGTCTCTCAATCTATTGCTGGTTTATGCAGATGGAAAGTATTTAAAGAAAACACAATAGTGAGTGATCACTATCCAATTTTTGTTAGTATAGGTATAAATCCAAAGCAAGATCAGACAAAACTTGAGGGGAGGTGGAAATTTGAGAAGGCAGATTGGGGTAAATTTGAAATATTGAGCGAGTCGAGCTTGGAAAATGTAGATATGAATAGACCAATAAATGAGTTAAATTTAGAAATTAGCAAATGTATAATTAATTCAGCCAAATTGTGTATTCCCAGAAGTAGTGGTAATAGAAAAAAGAAGATAGTTCCCTGGTGGACACCAGAATGTTCAATAGCAATTAAACAGAGAAATAAGGCTTTTAAGACACTTAAGAAAGTAATTTGCTTCCAACATCTAATAAGTTATAAAAAGAAATAGGCTGAAGTCAGAAAAATTATAAGAAATGCTAAAAGAAATTATTGGAGGAAATACTGTGAATCCTTGGGAAAAAACACTGCATTAGACAGGGTTTGGAATAGTATTAAAAAAATGTCTGGAAATTCCAAAGAATTTGTTTTTCCAACAATAAAAGATAATGGAAATATTATTATAGATAATAAAATTAAGGCTGAGGTGGTAGCGAAAGTTTTTGCAAAAGTACATAGTACAGAGAATCTAGATAATAAAGAAAAGATAGGACATGAAACAACTAAACAGCGAAATATAGATTTAATTCATAATGATGAAGAGTGTGATGATTTTATTAATGTGAAATTTTCCTTGATTGAATTAAATAGAGCACTGAGGCACTATAATAAATCAACGCCTGGTAATGATCAAATTACGTATAATATGTTAAATAAACTTAGTGGTGTGGGTAAAGAAATAATTCTAAAGTTTTATAATAAAGTTTGGAAGGAAGGTATATTACCTGGTAAATGGAAAGAAGCCATCATAATCCCTATTTGTAAACCTGGGAAAGATACAAATTCGGCTGAAAGTTATAGACCAATAGCCCTAACGTCATGTCTGGGTAAAATTATGGAAAAAATGGTAAATAACAGATTAATCTATTTCGTTGAATCGAAGGAGAAGATAAAAGCTTACCAATTTGGTTTTAGGAAAGGAGAAGCACAGTTGATCCAGCATTATGTCTGGAACATGAAATTAGACGGGCCCAGATTAATAAAGAGAGTGTTATAACAGTCTTT
>CM065356.1:370379-385533 GCA_033032245.1 Poecilia picta | reverse complement strand
TTCCCATCCTGGCGCTGCATGGCAAGCAGCAGCAAATGAAGAGGGTGGAGGTCTACAACAATTTTGCCAAGAAGCAGAGTGCTGTCCTATTTGCCACAGATGTTGCTGCTAGAGGCCTGGACTTCCCTGCTGTCAATTGGGTGCTGCAGTTTGACTGTCCAGAGGATGCAGACACCTACATCCACAGGGTCGGCCGCACCGCCAGGTACCAGGAGGGGGGAGAAGCTCTGCTGCTCTTGCTGCCCTCTGAAGAGAAAGCCATGCTGGCCCAGCTGCAGGACAAGAAGGTTCCCATCAATCGCATCCAGGTGAGACACCTGCATCCACACGACGTCAACAGTTTACATTCAGCATCAACATGAACTGGCTAAAAGGTTTCCATGAAAACGACTTCAGCCATACTGAGCATTTATGGCTGAAGTCGTAATGGAGGGTGACGACCTGAGTCGAGTCCATGCTGGGAAATAAACCAAATTGAATGAGACGATATAATTTCCAATAAGTTAAATGGTTACATGTTCTCTAAGGAGCCACCAAAAAGTGATCAGTGTCTCTGCAATGTGTTTGGGGTTTCTGGGTATTTTTTATTTAAAGGGTAAAACATTTTTTTCAAAAGATTAAAATTTCCTTTTGTTTTTTTAATATTTAATTCAAACCTTGTAGCCCAAATATAAACATAATTTATTTTTTTAAAATACCATTTTACAAACTGTTTTTGCCACCTATGTTTTCTTCACACTAGTGTACTAGGCTGTAACCGAGTCTGGTTTTAAACGTTAAGCTGGGCTGGGTACCAGATACAAGACTGACTCTGAGGTTTGAACCCAGCACAGGTTGATATGAGGTCATTCTGTCCTAATTTGACCCTTCTAAATGTTACTAGGCTTTAAGTAGAGCTGTTTTAACCTGACAGAAAATATTAAACATTTTTATTTGAATCCATTAAACTGAAGGATCTGTCAACTTTAACAGTGTTTTCATAATGGATACGCTGCATTCAGGCAGTAGAATTACTTAAAATTAAAATGTCATCATTTTTTTTCTTCACATTTGATTTTCTTGAAGCTGTGAATTAGAGGTATGAAAATTTTCATTACATGTTCATATCCACAACTCAATTGAATGTGTGTGTTGATTTCAGGTGAATCCAGACAAAGTGCACTGTGTGCAGCAGAAGCTGGAGGCCTTCCTGGCCCAGGAGACGGAGCAGAAAGAACGAGCCCAGAGGTGCTTTGTTTCTTACCTGCGCTCAGTCTATCTAATGAAAAACAAACAAGTCTTTGACATCTTTGAGCTGCCGATTAGACGGTATGCTCTGTCTCTGGGCCTGGCCGTTTGCCCGAGGGTTCGCTTCCTCAGTAAAGCCCATGCACAGAAAGCAGAGGATGAGGATGAGGATCAGTCTGATGAAGAGGAAGAACTCCAGAGCTTTAGAGTTGAGCTGAGTAAGAAAGTCCCCTGTGAAGTTGTTGAAGATGACACAGAAGAAAATGTGGGCAAGTCCTCAAAAGCACTTCATGGTGACATTAGTGAGGATGAAGATGATCTTCGAGACTTGGAACTGCTGACTGTCAAAAGAAAGGATGTGTTTGAGCTGTCGGGGCAACCAGAGTGTGTGGAGGAAACTTCCCAAGGCCCAGATAACACCAGAAAAGAAACAAAGTTCAAAAAGACCAAAAAGCTCTTAAAGAGAAACTTCCAAATCAATACCAAAACTACTTTTAATGAAGAAGGAGAAGCTGTGCAGCTTTGGCCCCCAGTGCAGCAAACAGTAACTGCTGAGGATGAGGAAGACGATGTTTTAGGCATCAATGTGGCAAAGGCCAGGGACAGGCTTAGACGTGAAGACCAGGAGTTTGACAAGCAGGAGTACAGACGCAAGGTTCAAGCTGAACACAGAAATAAGAGACTCAAGGCCAAAGAGGCCAGGAGGGAGGCAAGTAAGCGGCAACGAAGGTCTGATGAGGAAAATGTAGCATACTTGGCCTGTCACAGCAGGGGGGAGTTTGACTCCAGCATCTTGCCAGACCCCGATCAGGTGACCTCATCAGAGGAAGAGAAGAGGAAGAGGAAGAGGGTTATGCTAAAAAACAACACAGCTGCAACGAGGAGCCTGACAAGAAAAAAAGGAAAGGAAAGCAGCTGAGTGATGAGCACACTGGCCTGGACACTGGCCTGGACACTGGCCTGGACACTGGCCTGGACACTGGCCTGGACACTGGCCTGGACACTGGCCTGGACACTGGCTGGACACTGGCCTCTCACTGGTGACGATGAGAGCTGGTTTTACATCTGCTGCGTGGACCAAAGTAGAGACTTGACTGCCAGGGACTGAAATTCACTCTGATCGAAAACACACTGACTGAATTCAGTTCTGGGTCCAAACATTGTTTGAAAGTATCAATTAAATGGCCAGATCAATGTCTGTTTCTATTTCTGTTAAGCTGTTCAAATTACAGATCACCAGGCTTGCAAGTTAGTCTGATCTATGCATGGGTCATGAAAAGGTCACCTACAGATTATGTTTTTACATTATTTTCCCTCATATATATGCCATATAATAAAAGAACAAATCAGGTCCAGTATTCCTGGTTTTTCCATTTATTCTTGATTCCTGACTAGTTCTTATTGCTGGTTTTACTGTTTAAAATCAATAAATCTGGATATGACTCATAACTTCTGAGTTTGTGATTAAATATCTTCAGTGTAATTTTCCCACCTCTGCTGCTGTGGACATTAGTCAAGAAACTACCAGTGTGCCTGTTTTTAGTTGATAGGTCTTCAAGTTCTAAAGTCACACCAACCTACGCTGTCGCCATGTTCCTCTGGCCTGTAGCAGAGATGACTTCATGTGTTGACTGTTCAAATTTAGTTTGACTTTTTCTTCAAGTTTAGGAGGGAACGATAAACTAGAGCTTAAGGTACAGAACTCCAGTTTATGCCTGGATGACTGCTAGTCTAAAAAGACACGGCTTCTTTTGATCAATAGTAAGAACAGCAGAGGTTAAATCTGCTTGCAAATTGGGAAATTAAAAATTCCAATTTGTGTGTTTAGTTAATCTGAGTTAAGCCATATAAACTGTCAGATATTTTGCTATTTGTGGAATGTGCTCAGATATACAGTCTCCACTTTCTCTGAAAATAAATAAGTTAAATTTACAAAGCGCTTTTCACAGGCACAAAGTATTCCATAAATAAGACTATATCATACATTGCATAAAAACAAACAGAAGACCCTCGGAGAACTAATGTTTTTCAGCTGTTTTCTAGCGAACAGCAATGGGGTTAAAATAAGCAGAAAGCACTTTAAAAAATCCAGCAAAGGATGTTTTCCAGTGCTTTTAAGATACGTGGTGACAGTTTGATTTTTAATCATATTCCATCGTTTATATTAACGGGCTGCGTGCTTCGCTTGTAATGCGTCACCTTTCGTTTCCTCGTCTTGTTTTTCTTTTCATAATTGTTTCTACCGGAACAAAAGCCGGTCACACTTCCGGATCACATGTTATTCGGTAGAGTGGCGAACGTTGCATTTCAAAACAAAATGACTGAACGGTCAGACTACATGGCATGTTACACTTCAGGGCTCCATTTTCTAACAAAGTTATCGTGTAATGGGGTTATAGGCCAAAATCTGCATTTACATTACATTTAGAGCGCGTTAACTGAAGGCATTGACTGCCTTTAATGACCACGACGTTTTATTTTGAACCCCACAGCCGGAAGTCATTTTCGAGGACACGATGCCAGTTGCAAGTGAGCTCAGATTCTGAGAGGCAGCAGATACACAAGTATTTGGACTAATTGTTCTTTACTGGATTTGGGGACATCATTGATGTCTACATGTTCTACCAAACATGGCAGAGAGAAAAGACAACGAGGTAACATTCGTAACTGACTTAACTTGGAAAAACGGGGTCCATTTCCCCAGAACTTGAAGAACTTATGTTCGTTTCTTAGTCATGAACAGAGTTAAAGATTCATCCAGAGGAAGAAATAACTTTGGTACAAAGGCTCAGTAGTTAAGGGGAGTCGGATAAAAAGCACCGGAATGTCTTAGTACTGCTTTCAATCAGGCGCCCACCATGACCCGCCATATGAACAAACATATTTCCTGCTCTATGAAAAAGTCTGACTATAACCGTTAGTAGCTCGTTATTTTATGTCAAATCTTCCTTTTATGAATCTGCGTTCAGACCATTGTTTACTCCACTCATATATGAACCTCTGAAACTGACGGGTTTTTGTGTCATTTCATTCTCTACCTATTTTTGTGACATGTGACGGCAGGGCTGAAAAAAACGACAAACAAAAAACTCAAGCAAATTTGGAGAAATCCTGTAAAGCCTGAATGCATCAGTCTACGCTGTTCATATTTGCCATTATTCCTAAAGAACTACAGATTTGACCTAGAATTCTCTTGACATATGCTAATTTTACATATTTCAGATAAAGCAATAGTTTGCTGACATGGTGCAAAATGAACTAAATGTTCTAACTTTGCAAAGCTATAATTCTGGGGAAAAGCACCACAAAAAATATGGACCAATAGTGGCATTAAAGTACCAGTATTGGGTCATTGTTGTTGGTTAGTTTTGCTATTTTATAGAACAATCCAGAAACTATGTTACTTTTGGTTGTCATAAATACTGTATTTATAAAATATGACTTACAAAAAATTGACTTAATAATTTAACACAAGTCTTCAAAATAGACGTCTGTTTCTTTAAGGAAGACCTGTACTCCATCTTCAGGAAGTCATCACAACATTGCTCCTCTATTAACACTGTAGCAATGTTTTTAACAGTGTTGCACTGAGAAGTATCTCGTATAATGAGCTCATACATGCATAATTCCACCCGTTTTTTAAATCATTTAAGTTGCTAGTCTGAAGGAGCTGAGTGGGGCAGTCGTGGGGGAGGGTCTGCTTTGTGAGACAGAAGCTCAGAAACTTGGAAACTGCAGCTCCGAAGAGGAGCTTTGCCTCCATGGTGGATCCCAGTCCCACCAATTGTTTTACAAACTCAAATAGTTGGCATGGGAGATTAAGGGATTTGTCATACATGCATGAAACACTCCAAGTATATTTTTGATGTGGGAATAACATTATAACATGACGTAAATCTCCTAAAAGTTGATTTTTACATTATAGTGAATCTACAAGGAAAATGGGAAGTTAGATTTAGAAAATCCAACATCCAAAGCAGGGTCTGGGCAGCCATGTTGTGGCTAGACCGGCCTTGCGTGCAGACCTGTCCAGCCACTGTTTGTTGAAATGTGGCTGGATGAGGTAAGTGCATGAGATTTATAGCGGAAGGCCAATATCAGGATGATTAGCTAATAGCGGTTTGCCTGGACACTGAGTGAGCAAAACTTTTTAAGGGTGCATTCACACAAGCCCTGCTTAGTACGCTTTAATCAAACCAGGGGTGAAAGTAGTTTTAAATTCTTGGGGGTACTATGACAAAAGTATACATGTATATCAGTGACATGCGGTCAGGGGAGGCAGGTGAGGCTGTGCCTCACCTGTCATCATGGAAAAATAATATATAAAATTTATATTGCTATTTTCACCCTGTGGTTTTGTACTACAAAGTATCTATTTTTTTCTTAGCTTAACCATTTCTGATGAGTTTTTCTTCAAAATCGCTGGATTTTCGCATTTTCCCATTCAAATGCTCAGAAGCGAAGCAGGTGAGGCAGCAGCAGCTCAGCCTCACCTGCGATTAGCAGCTCTTCACCCGCATGTTCGTCCTGTCTGTACGCCGGCAATAAAATGGCTAAGAAACATTTAATGTATGGACTGATTTTCCATAATTTCGCTTATGTATATAATGTACAGTGTTTTTTGTCACTAACTGTGTGTGTATCGTATTTTGTGTGCGGAGGAGCGATCAGAAACGGCAGAGAACAGACTCGAGGTGAGGCAGGCAGTTCTCTTGCCTCATGGCAGGGGGCGCTCATGTTCACAGACATTGTGACTGCACAACTGCAGAGTAAGACACAGGGAGCTAGCCATGGAGCTAGCCACACAGTAAATAAGTAAAGTACAACGATATATTTGTTTTCTCCTCTCTTCAACATGAAAGACTACATTTCTACATTTAAACAGTTTTCTAAAGTGGATTTTCAATTGAAACAGGAGATAAAAACTAAAGGAAGACCAACACGGAGCTGAAAGTTTTACTTCAAGACAGACTGATGATTGTCAAACGGAGTAGAAAAGACATGCCGAGGATAAACTTGGCTTTGGATGAACGGATATTTTTGTGCAGTATTAGGGGTGGATGGATTTCATTGATAAGTAAAGGTAAGACAGCAATAAGATGTTTTTGTTTAGTTTTGTAATTAAATGTGCGTTTTGTATAGTACTGTACTGGGTGCTGTAACTGTACTGGGCTACAGTTAATGTTTAAATAATTCAGTAAAGTAGAAGCGGTAGCTAATCTACCACAGCAATTATTTATTAATAAAACATTAAGTGTAAAACAAACTACAACAACAAACTAATTGTTCTGTTCTGTGTGCAAAATTCTTGGATGTTTTTTGGTGTTAAATCCTAAAAGATGAAGTGGCATTGTTGTCAGTTGCTATGGCAACGAGTCTGCGTAGCTTGACGAATACAGATCACTTTGCTGTGGATCATAGCACGTAATTAATACCTACATTTCTAAGTTTCACTGAGTTAACGCGTCTATAGATGACATGTAAAAGATTAGTCTTTTTGCCCCCAGCGTTGTACGCATGCGCGAAATTTCCTTAGGTCCAATAACATGAATGGTGTCCAAGTCATAAGTCAGTGCCTCACCAGCAATGAACCTCACCGCACGTCACTGATATACATGTGTATATATATACATCTATAAAAAATTCCCTTCTCACCCTCCGTGGGTGGTCTTTTTCATCCTCTGAGCTTGGTCCTCTACCAGAGGCCTGGGAGCTTGAGGGTTCTGCACAGTATCTTGGCTGTGCCTAGAACTGCACATTTCTGGACTGAGATGTCTGATGTTGTTCCTGGGATCTGTTTTAGCCACTGCTCCAGTCTGAGGGCCCCGATGACCACAGGCACCACTGTGGTCTTCACCTTCCAGGTCTTTTCCAGTTCCTCCCTGAGGCCCTGGTATTTCTCCAGTTTCTCATGCTCCTTTTTCCTGATGTTGTAGTCACTTGGTATAGCTACATCCACCACAACGGCTTTCCTCTGTTCTTCATCCACCACCACAATGTCCGGTTGGTTCGCCATTACCATTTTGTCTGTCTGGATCTAGAAGTCCCACAGGATCTTAGCTCGGTCATTCTCCACCATCTTTGGTTTTTTTTTCCCACTTCGATCTCGGGGCTTCCAGTCCATATTCTGCACAGATGTTCCTGTACACTATGCCCGCCACTTGGTTGTGTCTTTCCATGTACGCTTTCCCTGCCAGCATCTTGCACCCTGCTGTTATGTGCTGGACTGTCTCAGGGGCCTCCTGGCACAACCTACACCTTGGGTCTTGTCTGGTGTGGTAGATCTGAGCCTCTATTGCTCTGGTGTTTAGGGCCTGTTCCTGTGCAGCCAGGATGAGAGCCTCTGTGCTGTCCTTGAGTCCAGCTTTGTCCAGCCATTGGTAGGATTTCCTGATATCAGCCACTTCAGTTATTTGTTGGTGGTACATCCCATGTAGGGGCTTGTCTCCCATGATGGAACCTCTAGCCCCTCATCCTCTGTTCCCCATTGCCTGAGACATTCGCTGAGCATATCGTCCGTTGAGGCTTTGTCCTTGACGTATTTATGGATCTTGGATGTTTCATCCTGGACAGTGGCTCTCGCACTCACTAGTCCTCTGCCTCCTTCCTTACGGCTCGTGTTCAGTCTCAGGGTGCTGGATTTGGGGTGGAATCCTCCATGCATGGTTAGTAACTTCCGAGTCTTAACATCCGTGGCCTTTATCTCTTCTATTGGCCAGCTAATTATTCCGGCAGGGTATCTGATTACTGGTAAGGCATAGCTGTTTATTGCTCGGATCTTGTTCTTGCCATTGAACTGGCTTCTCAGGACTTGCCTTATTCGTTGGAAGTATTTGGCTGTGGCTCCTTTCCTTGTGACCTCGTCGAGGTTGCCATTTGTTTGTGGTATTCCCAGGTACTTGTAACTGTGCTCTATGTCTGCTATTGTTCCTTCTGGGAGTGAGACCCCTTCTGTGCGGACGACCTTCCCTCTCTTTGTAACCATCCGACCACACTTCTCTAGTCCGAATGACATCCCAATGTCAGTGCTGTATATCCTGGTGGTGTGGATCAGTGAGTCGATGTCTCGCTCACTCTTAGCGTACAGCTTGATGTCATCCATGTAGAGGAGGTGACTGATTGTGGCCCCATTCTTCAGTCGGTATCCGTAGCCAGTCTTGTTGATGATTTGGCTGAGGGGGTTCAGGCCTATGCAGAACAGCAGTGGGGACAGAGCATCTCCTTGGTATATGCCACATTTGATGGACACTTGTGCAAGTGGTTTGCAGTTGGCTTCAAGGGTGGTTTTCCACAGCCCCATCGAGTTTGCAATGAAGGCTCTTAGAGTCCTATTGATGTTGTACATCTCTAAGCATTCAATGATCCAAGTGTGTGGCATTGAGTCATAGGCTTTCTTGTAATCAATCCAAGCGGTGCACAGGTTGGTGTGTCGGGTCTTGGAGTCTCTGGCGACTGTGTGGTCTACCAGGAGTTGGTGTTTGGCTCCTCTGCTATTTATGCCGATGCCCTTCTGTGCTCTGCTCATGTATTTATCCTAGTGACCACTTATCTTAGCCCCTATGATGCCTGATATGAGCTTCCATGTTGTAGAGAGACAAATTATTGGCCGATAGTTGGATGGGATTGAACCCTTTGAGGGATCCTTCTGTATCAGGATTGTGCGACCTTCAGTTAACCATTCAGGGTGAATCCCATTTTGTAGCAGCTGGTTCATTTGAGCTGCCAGTCGCTCATGGAGGGCAGGGCAGTGAGTTTCTTCAGCCAGTAGGTGTGGATCATGGCAGGTCCTGGTGCTGTCCAGTTTTTCATACCCGAGACTCTTTCTTGGACATCTGCCACAGTGATGGTTACCGGGGATGTTCAGGGAGGTTGCTGTGTTCCTCTCGTAGAGAGGTCAGCCACTTTGCACTGCTATTGTGGGTCGCCTCCCTTTCCCATATGCCTTTCCAGTATTGTTCAGTCTCCAGCTTTGGTGGGTCTGCTCTGTTGTTAGTGCCCTGCCATTGAGAGTACGCTTTAGCTGGTTGGGTGTATCTCTTCAGGCGGCTGGCCAAGGCTTGGAGCCTTTGTTTGGCAGTTTCGAGTGCTTCAGGTGTGGGCATCTGGCTGTACTTCTTGGGTACAGCCAGAAATGCACAACAAACGGGAGATTTAATTCAATCCTGCTAATGTGGCTTTAGTAGCTCTTTCATTTTGTGTCTGTTGAGTTTTTAGTCGTCACAGAATCTATTCTGGTTGGCCGAGTTCAAGGGACGAGTTTCTCAGATCTCCGTGTGGTCGCGCGCATTAACTCCAAGTAGACAACGCATTTGATATGGTTTGATGCATCGTGTAACCGGAATAATAATAAAATTGATAATAAAATAACAGAAAATCAGCGTGATGCGTTACAGAATGGGCTGAACCTGCATGATCAGGTTAGCGCTGCTCGTTATCCACAGACAGCCGGGATCACAGACAGAAACTTTACAGGGAAGACAGACACAGAGCCACATGCTGGGCAGCGTGTTGAGATGTAAACGCCGCATATAATTGTTCGTTCACAAAGATAAATCATTCTCACTGCTTCACAACACGCCTCTTAATTTGCTACACGTTATTCCTAAGGTTCACATGGAGCTACGCAACCAAAGCTAACGAGGCGGGTTTTAAACTCTTACCTAGATTCTCCAAAGAATCATAATTCCTCACAGTAGGTTGATGTAAACATTCATACAGGTCAGGCTGTGTGTGTTTGAGTGACAGGAGGTGGCAGCGTGCGATCCCACTGAGGTAAAGCAGCGGCAGCGCGAAGCAAAGCGCAGAGGCGCCAGCGGTGTGATTGGTCCGCGAACCTATTATCCACCTATCCTTTAGGAATAAATCTGCTCTGCTAGTGAAATGCTAAGACAAAAGAGACGCTTGCAGCTGGCTTAAAAAAAAAAAGATTTTTTTTTTTCTAGAAACGTAAACAAACAACGCTTAGCCTGGCGGCAGGGCTAGTAAAGCATGGCGGGCCGCCAGGTTTATAATACACTGGGGGAAACCCAGATATATATATATATATGTGTGTGTGTGTGTGCTTTGGAGTTTCTGTGCTGATTAAATTTTTGCGAAGCAATAAAAGCTGGGTAGCTGTAACACTTTATCTGAAGGGGTGTGCATAAGACTGACAAGACACTGCCATTAACATGACATAACACCTGTCATGAACATAAAGAAGTCTTTATGAATGTCATGAAGTGTCATTCGGTAAATAAACACACTTTTAATGCAAAGTTGCTTTAAAAGTCCATTAAAAGTGGAAACTTTGCATGATTTTGTAAATAATGACAATTTAAAGCATATTTAAGCATTGTTACAAAATAAAGCTGTATTTCCTTCAGTCCACTGGCTGCAATGTCGGCACCTTGAGATGCCATGAGACCTAAATTCTGAACATCATGACATGGAGTGGATCCCAGTTTTCCATGTCTGTCATATAGCCATTCATTTTAGCTTTTAAATGGTTCTATTGATCCTGTTCCAGACAGAGGGATAATCAGTAGCTTAGCATCATGACCTGTTTGTTCTGAAGATCCTGCAGCTTCCACTTCTCTTCCTAACATGGCGCCTCCTCATCCTGACTCTCATACTGACAGGAGGAACCACAGAGTCTGTTAGGTTAAAGCTCATCTTCTGAATTTGGGATGTTTTTTTCTCCAACAGGTTCCAGAGGAATCGCCTCAAACCAGATGTTGGACTGGATTTTATTTCAATGTCATTTGTGAATGTTAGAGCCTCATTTTTAACAGTGGAGCTATAAAGGTTGAAAAAGGTTATTATTTTGGAGAAAGTCTCATCAACATCAATATTTCCACTAAATAAGAAGCAAAAATATAATAAATTGTTTGATAAAGGACAAGCATCTGAGACTGTGAGCCTGATGGCACCAAACTACTTTTTACATTATACAATTAATTAAATTTCACAGAATTATCGCGGTAGAAGCCATTTGTTTGTTAAATACTTAATGAAATGCTTAATGATCAAAGATGGTATTTACCGTGTTTGATGTTCGTTATAAATGACTTATACTCGCACAGAACGAGGTAATTAGTCCAAGTTTGTCGTTTATTGAATGTTCAGAAACTACAGCGGCTGTGATGCGTCAAGACAAACAACTTGAACAGGTGACCAACTCTAAACCAATCGCATTTTTACTCTCCGTCTCTCTCTGTCATTTAAGCACACTCGTTGCCATGGCAACCTCCTGCGCTCCACAAGCGGATGTTAAAAACGTTCAGTCTGATATCGGGTTTGCAGGCTTGATATTTATTTTGCGATCATTAATCAGCCTCCCTGAACTCAGCGGTGGTTGATTAGTTCATTTTAAACTCCTGCTCTGCTGGTTATTTTGGTAATGAAACCGAAACACACAGAATTGGCAACACCTTGTTGAAACAATAATCACTGAGATTATTATTGTTGTCGGGTCATTAATTTGAACACGTTTTGTTGATTTTTGCTGTTGTTCTTTAATAAAGTTACGAACGTTTTGATAAGCAGTCAGAGGAAGACTCCTTATCAAAACGTTCAGTTTGTCTCCTAAAGCCGAGATCGACTCAAAACCTTCCGTGGTTGACGTGTCGCTGCTCTAGCAAAGCACGAACAGCTCAGAAACAATATGAAATGGGAAAAAAGTTATTTGTTAACCGATTAAGTCGTGTTTTAGATTGTTCTTGAAAAACTAATCAGTCATGGCTCATTAGTGGGGGCACTCACAGCTGCACAGTGAACACATTGATTTTTTACAGCAGACAGACGCGCCACTCTACCCTGCCGTACCCCCCTTTACTTTCACCCCTGGATCGAACTCTAGCTCATTTGTCTGGAAAGTTCTGTTTGTCTGGGAAGGTGTGAATGTGCAGTTGAACTTTGATTTGAACCAATAAAATGGACTCTGGTTTGCCTAAACACCTAGGTCTCAGTTCGGATGAATGAATATCTGTGTCCACTGTTACTTTTATAAGCATTTAACTGTTCAATACGTTGTTAACATGTCGTAACCTGTTTTTCCGAGCCGCCTTTAAACGCAACATGAGCGCTATGACGCTCGCGCTGGGTTTACTTACACCTGAGCAGCAGTGAAGGAGACCTGATGCTGCTGGTGGGCGGAGCTACTGGTGTGAGAATCATGGCAGCAAAACGCCAAGAACTTTTCACAGTTTCCCCCCCAAACTAACCGACTGAGTTGAGTGAAGCTGTTGGATGCAGGTAAAGTTAGCTAAAATATGACTAGCTAGCTAATATCAGTACAGCACCTTAAGCTTGTTAACAAGTAGCCTGTAGGCTACTGATGTTGTTGTCTATGTTCAGTTACTACATTCCTTTTCCCCCATCCCCCTTCTTAGAAACAGGGAGTCTCTAAGAATCCTCTCTCTCTCCCCCCTCACACAGTCGTTCAACCAGACAGCCATTTGTAATCCATAGTTTGGGAACCTCTGCCTTACATGAATGCTTGTCTTTCTACCTCTCTAGCTCTCAGTGAAGGTGGATGTTTTTCCCTCTGCTCATCTCCCTACTCATTCTCATCCTGCTTGCTCTTGTGTTGGTTTTTTGAAGCCTTTCTTTGTACACCCTCCGAATCTACAAATTATCTGGATGGATCTGGTCAGCCAGATCCATAATTAATTGCATTTATCAATGCAATTGATAAAATTTTCTCAACGAGAAGACTGGGCACAGGAGAGCCCTCTTGTCCTGTGGGGATACATCCTGGATTTATTCATGATAACAGGATTTCTGCTGTTTGGAGCGTGTGGATGTCTGGCTTATCGACTAATTTGTGACAGACTTGGCCGAACACTCAGACTGGACAGAGTCACAAGTTGGATGTGAGTCTTGCTGAGGCTTGCAGCCCAGCTGAGGACTCAAAAACTCACTAACGGGATGGAATCGATCTTGGAGAAGTTGCTTGCTTTGGTTCAGTGGAACGACCACATTAATTTGAATGATTGGGATGAACTATAGAAGACATACTGATTAAACACTCTAGGACAGACAGACATTTTACGTTTGCCCGATCTAAAGAGAATTTGTTATTCTGAATCTGGCTCTCTGTGGCCTTCTGGCTATCTCAGGTCTCCTGGAGTTTATGTAAACCACAGCTGCCCAAAGTCGGTCCTCAAGGGCCGGCATACTGCATGTTTTCGTTCTCTCCCTGGTGGTAGCAACAACCTGTTCAGTATGTCAAATATTTGAAAATACAATTTAAACAATATGATCGTTACCTGTTAGAAACCAGGCGTTGCAAACTCTGGCATTGTTAGTTTCTGAACCTCCTGTTTTTAGCTGTATCTTATTGATCCACTTTTCTTGTCTTTGTTCAGCATTTGTTTTTTCAAAATTAGCTCCCTTGTGACCAACTACCTTTGGAAAACAAAAATAACATTTATCTTTCTGTCTATTAGAACAATTGAACAACTGAACATGACAC
Organism: Poecilia picta; assembly: GCA_033032245.1. Classification (NCBI taxonomy): domain Eukaryota; kingdom Metazoa; phylum Chordata; class Actinopteri; order Cyprinodontiformes; family Poeciliidae; genus Poecilia; species Poecilia picta. The sequence continues at coordinate 371,849 of CM065356.1, read as the reverse complement.
CGTCATCAGGCATTTTGATGTTGGATTAACAGAAATAAATGGGCTGCGTTTACTTCCTGACCCCCATCTGCATTGCATGATGTCGGTACTACGTGATCTGCAACCTAGCATTGTGAAGAATGAACAAATTGTTGTTACTATAAATGGACTGCTGCCGTGTCATTGGTGGAAGAGTTCTGACACACATCATCAGTGAAAAGTAACATTTTTGTTCTTACAAATCTAGCCTGTAACTTAGAAATGGACAGAAACTGAAAAGATTAAGAACTTAGATTGTACCAGAGAGCCATTTAAGTTTTTGTTGGTGTTAGTAAAAGCCCTTCATTTATTGACTTGCAATTGGTTTATATGCAACATCATGTACTTTGTGCTTCCCATTACGAGGTGGAGGAGGCAGACCAGATCTTCCTGCTCATGAAGGAGGACTATCGGATATCCAGGAATGTGCGTCTAGCATGGTTTCTCAGGAATTTGAATCAGATCATCTGGCCAGCCTCTACATCTGAATTGGTAAGTTAATTCAGCTTCACAAATAGGTCATGTTTTGTGCCCGAGTTTCTTCCTAATCTATTTTCACATGTTTTCTGTGCCTGTGTGATAAAATTGCATGCAGGATGGGTGCAATCTGCTGGGCCAATCACACAGTAAAAAAATTGTGGGGCATAAATGACTCCGTCATAAGGAAATACTTTATCTTTTAACATATCAGAATAAATTTATCAGCCACAGGACTTTGAAACAATTATTTAAATAATTTTTTATTTCATAGAAAGAACCAGACTTGTTACATATCAATATCAAACCTTTTGAATTTAATTACTTTCTTCTGGCTATATTGCGTCTAAAAAATTTTTTCTACCGAGCCTGTAAGGAGACATGGAGAAAAAAAAAAACCAATCTCAACTTATTTTCTAAGAATCCCGAGAAACTTTCTCGAGATCCCAAATTATTTTCTTGAGAAACTTTTTTGTTGAAAGATACTGAAGGTAGTGGAAAAAATAGGTGGACCGCGCTTCAGCCATTTTCCGAATCGGAAAACTTCGGTCACAAAATTCAGCTTCATGTCTCTTAGCATAATATCCTAATCTGGGACATTTTTAGACCATAGGTGTCAAACTCCAGTCCTCCACTGTCCTGCAGTTTTTAGATGTGTCACAGGTACAAAACACTGGAATGAAATGGCTTAATTATCTCCTCCTTGTGTAGATAAATTCTCCAGAGCCTTGCTAGTGACCTAATTACTCTATTTAGATGTGGTGCAGCAGAGGCACATTTAAAAATTGCAGGACAGTGGCCCTTGAGGACTGGAGTTTGACACCCCTGCTTTAGACCGTAACAAACATGGTGAATTGTCCTCTATGTGTCTTGTTTAGACTTCACCACCACTGCCGTCTTTGCTGTATAAACAGCATTTTCACTCAAAAATGGAACGTATGATTTTTCATAAAGTTTCTAGGGATCTTGCGAAAG